>CP139509.1:110880593-111094713 GCA_021014915.2 Artemisia tridentata subsp. tridentata | reverse complement strand
AGCTTAGCTATGTATAATTGTTCTTATGAGTTAAGCTTAACTAATGTTAGAGTTTAAATTAGAAATTACTTATTCAGGAGATAAATTGTTGGCATACATGTGATAACTGTGCAAGTTCTGTAACAGTTTAAGTGCATGAAGAATCTTATCATTCTTGCTGTATATTGAGTGAATTTAAGATTTTAGAATTTCTCCAATGATTTTTTATTATAAATAGGTGATATAAGTGATAGTGTAATAGATCATAGGTTTGCTTAATTTCTTCATTGATTTTTTTTTTTTTTTTTTTTTGTTAATTATAAATAGGTGTAAATAGGAGTTTGATGTTGCGAATGCTGGGGGAAAGGGTTTAAGATTTCTGCTGATAAATTTGTACCTAAAGTGCAGATATGTGAAGTGCTCCATGTGTCGACGGAGTCAACACTGAATGACAATTAACAAAAGTCAAGGGCAAACATTATCCAAGGTCGGTCTTTACCTGGAACGTCCAGTCTTTTCGCACGGACAATTATATGTGGCTGTATCAAGAGTGAAAAGCAAGAAAGGTCTAAAAGTATTATGTTGTGATAAAGACGGAAACTATTGCAATTACACAACAAATGTTGTGTATAAAGAAGTACTTCACAGGCTTTAGTTTTATTTAATTTTCTGAATGTAGATGTGTTTAATCCTTATAAATAATACACTCAATGTTATTTACCTTCACTCAGTTTTTCATTTGAGAAATCTCAATTTGTATGACAAATTTTATGACGGTCAAGATTATGCATTTCCGCATTATATATATATATTCTTTTTTATAGAATACATGTAACACATTTATATTTTCGAATAATAAAACTTAATGCTAGCGCCCCATCGGGGCGGGCCTAAGGCTAGTATAATAAGTGATGGAGATAAAGAAGGAGTCCACAAAAGACATGTGATAGGACAATGTCTTCCAAAAACCCGAACTTTTGTCAGGGATTAGTAGATGCCAAATTTTAGGGCGTGAATCCAAATTTTAGGCCTCACTCGTTCAAACCAAATATTAAACATCTATCATCATCCCTTAACCCGAGCCCAAACCTGTAAAATATGTTACGAGCCAACAAACGGGCATGAACTCTATTCTTAAAAAAATTAATTAGTCACTTTCGAGCTTTAACAAACTCAAGGTTAACTCGACTCATTTACACCTCAAAAATGAAAATATCCTACACCTTGGACAACACTATAAAACGAAGTAAAACGATTAAAATGTCAAGACATGTGCTATTATTAATTTTTTTTGCAAAATGTTATTCCATTTACGAGAAAAAAGAAACATCAACCCCACAGCCACTACGTTTGTTGAATTGTTTAAAAGGGTGTTTAATTGTTTAAAAGGGTGTTTATTTGGGGGCGCTTGGTTCATTTCGAGGAAAAGGAATAGTAATGGGAATGAGAATATTAAGGAATGCAATTAGTATATGTTGAAGTAAAACCTTGCAGGTAGGTCCCACTTTTATACTTTGTCCTTCGGATGGGCTCCTTCGGACCTTGTTCACTCCTACACAAGAAGAACACGTGTTAGGCTCGCCCCGGGTTTGATCCCACGACCAACCTCCGGCGTGAGAATGAGTATCGGGTAATATGAATAGTGGTATGAGAGTAACAGTAGTAGGTGTCAATTGAATGCATATCATAAATGAAGTGTGGGTATTTATACTACCCACACCTACTGTACCTGTTTACCTTGGGACCAAGCGAGTTGACCTATGTCTAACCTATAAGGTAGGTGTCAGGCCCTGTGGGAGGCACAATCCCGGGAAATCTGGGATGTCAGTGGCTGATGAGACTGTTTACTGTAGATGGCGGCGGTCCACTCCGTATGTGTATCTGGAGGCCCGAGAGAGTCCGGACGATCTGTGACGTTCGGACACCGGAGCATGTTCCGGACGAAGTATGACGTCCGGACACATACACCAACATGTCCCCCCCAGTATTGTAGTATCGGTTGAAGACCGATAGTGCAATACTTAAATAATATCTTCATGTCTTTTGGCACACTTCGGTTCGTCACATGACATCCGGACACATACACCAACATGTCCCCCCCAGTATTGTATTATTAGTAGAAGACTATTAATGTAATACTTGACGAATATCTTGTGACTTCTCCTTTTGTATTCTTCGGATATGTCTTTTATTTCTACGTCCTCGTCCATATTTCGGTTGTACATTTAGTCCGGGATAATACCTGGCTCCAGGGGGAGCAAACCCTATGTATGGATTACCTAAATGCTGGGTCGGTGTTTGAAAGGCTCGTCAAACCTTGATGGGCTAATTTAATTGCAGGCCCATGGGCCGAGCAAAGTAGTATTCGTTCTAGTGTCAACATCGGCGTGCCACGCGCATGCTGATCATGAATATCTAACGTTCTATATTTTGCCACGTCAGTGAGTGACAGGCTGACTTGACACTTTCGATTGTTTCTATGTTTTTCCCTATATATATAGGTTTGGCTCTCACAAGCGTTTTTCTGTTAACTGTGTATTTTCTTACCTTATCTTCGGTGTTTGTATATTTTGCACGATTTGCTCAACCGTTGAGAAGTTTCGAGAGGTGCGTTACCTTACTTTTTGTAATTATCTTTAGTACTTGTTCCATCGGCATCCTTTTAGATATGGCCGCTGAGATGAGTGGAGAGGGGGATTTCCCATTGGTAAGCAGACTTGGGCCTCAACCTAGTAGGATAGCGCCTAAGTTTGACATGCATGTACATACTTTCAAGTTGACGCAAGGTGAGCTGGAACGCATGGTTGAGGAGTTCAGCGTTCCTTTAGATTTACATCCGATGCTTCCTCCGGTGGGCATGCCCATGGACATGCTGCCGGAGAATAAGATTGGTGTTTATGTTCATCAACTGAGGACGGGGGGTGTCAGGATTCCTTTCTCGACTTTTTTGCTAGCAGTGATAGGATACTTTCGTGTACATTTTTCTCAGCTAGTTCCGATAGGCTTGAATAGGGTCACCATGTTTGAGATCCGATGCTATAGTCTGGATGTGGTGCCGACTGTTCCCCTCTTCAGGGTTTTTTATAGGTTGTGCAAGCAGGGGCACTGGTTTTCTTTTGAGAGCCGGGCGGGAGCGAAGGCCCTAAAATGTTTCAAGGAAGTGTTGACCGGGCTGAAGAACTGGAAGGGTCATTTCTTTTTAATAGATCGGAGGGCGATACCGCATGGTATGCCATGGAGGCATAGGGACTCTAAAGTTACCGATGATTTTCCTAGGGTTTATTCTGAGAGGGATGCTGAGAGGGTTGCGGAGAAGGTTATCTTCTTGAGGAAGCCTTCGGATGCTATTTTATGGATGGTGGGGCTTGGTAGAGTTTTCGAGTACCCCGGATACAAGGGCGTTTTAAAGGATGCCGATGGGCATGGTAATGCAGATTTCTTTAGTCATCGTTCGCAGGAGTTGCTTGTTTATTGGTTTGATCTTAAGTTGTTTTTGTGTTTTTTTTTTGTAGTTATTTCCATGACGGAGTATCTGGAGCTTCCGGTGGAGATTGATGTGGAGGTTGGTAGGGGAGATCCTTTTGAGGAGGGGAGTGAGAGGCCGGTGAGAACAACCGAGCCTTTGGCGCCAGGAAGTGCCGTTCCCGCGACCACTCCTTTACAGAAGGTAGTTGAGATTGAATGTGCTGACTGCTAGAGAGGAGAAGGAGAGAAAAAAGATGGAAGTTGGGGTTGGGGGGAAGAAAAGGAACGCTGAGGGGCCATCGCAGACCACGACGTCTCGTAAGAAGAAGAAAACCAAACAGAAAGATGATGACGAGCCGTCGGACCGAACTCTTGATGTATCCCCCCTTCGTCATATTGAACCGCAAGTGGTTGCCAAAACTGCGGGGAACCAGGGGGGAGGAGGAGGGCCGGAGGAGCAGGCTGTGGGTGAGGAAAACGAGCATGAGCACACTGCTGAGCCCAATCTTGAAGGGCAACCTGCTCAGGAAACTCAGACGGAAAATCAACCATCTTCTTCTGATGGTAAGGAATGTCCTTCGGTACCTCTTCCCCTTCTTCTTTTGTATATATGTGTTGTGTTTATGTCTTCTTGTTGGTTTTACAGATCATTCGGATCATTCCATGCATTCCCCGCCACCTTCCACGGTAGATCCGTCGGCCGGAGAAGGTAAAGTAAACCCGCCTTGCGATACCACGCGTTATGGCCTTGTTTTTGTTGAGTAACTTTTAATGTTCTCGCAGATGAAGGTTCTTCGTGAGAGGTTCATGTACTCCGTTGGCAGCACAGTTCCGGCAATGTCTTTTTCTTTGGAGTTCTCGAGGCTTGCGTTTGTTTCTTTTGACATCCCGTTCGTCTCCAGGCTGAGAGTCTTAGCTTCCTTGGAGGCTGCTTTTGGTCGATTTTTTCGTAAGCCTCGGTATTTGGCCTTGGCAGTCAGCTGTGTAGTTAGGGTTGCGATCCCTCTCGGGGTGGGGAACTTCATCATGGATTGACTTATCGAGGTGATAGCTCGTAGCTCTCCAAGACCAGTTCTCCCTAATATCGCGTCGTATGATGACGGAGATTGTATGACATAAAATTTCATAACTGATCTTCTGTACTTTCCACAACTGCCCAAAAGCACCTCTAAAACTATCTTCCCCCTCGGCTTGTTCCCTTCTCCTGAGAAGCCTGTCAGGGTGGTGTGGGTCACTTTGATCCTAGTCTTCATTTCGATGTTTAGCCTGTTAAAGCAATGTTCGTATATAACGTTTACCGACGACCCATCGTCCACAAATATCTTCCAGACCAGCCTTCCCTCAATACTGCCTTTTACAACGAGGGGTTCATGTGATAATCTTCCGAACACAATGGGAGGGAAAGTTATTGGCACATTCATCCATTTCTCATTTCCCTGTCCGATCCTCGGTTCCCGGTCGTCAGGCGAGCTTTCTATCAGATTAATTACTTTGGCTTTCCCATTATCATTTTTCCTTTGCTGGTCTTTATCTCTCTCCGTCTCCCGTTGTCTGAAATCTTTCAGGAGGTGGTCCAGCTTTTCAGACTCTAAAGCGAACGACAGTTGTTTCTTGAGTTGGTGGCAATCGTCAGTAAGATGTCCTTTTTCCCTGTGGTATTCGCAGAATTTGTCTAAATTTTCCTTTCTCGCCCTGCTTCCAATTGGGTGAGGGAGAGGTAAGTTCAAATGGTGTTCTGTGGCGAGGATTTCCCAAGGGGGCTTAGTTAACGACCACAATCCACTGGGCCGTTTAGGTGGATCGTTGCGACGGTAGTCCAAGAGGGGAAGATCATTACGGGGAAGATCACTGCGAGGGTAGCTTCTGAGTGGAACTGCATAGGGGAGGCATGTGTCTTTCTGTCGGTAATCATTTTGGCGATCCACTCGCGGTCTGTCGTTTCTAAAACCCTGGGTTCCTTTCTTGTTCGAGTCGAAACCCTCACCCTTCGGTAGTTCCGTACTACGGAACGCTTCTTCAGACCTTATGAAGTCATCCACCCTGGTAAACATTTCCGTGACCGTACGCGGAACCCTATCGGAGAACTTTTTGGCGAGAGCTGGGCACTTGTGTGCGCTCATGAATGCTGAAATTCTCATAATCTCCGGTACACCGCTTATATAGCTTGCCTCGTCTGTCCATCTCTCCTTAAAGTCCGGGAGGGACTCGTGAGCCCGGCGGATGATTTTCGTGATCTCTGTGGGGTTCTTTATACACTTCTTCCTGAGCGCAAACCTCGTGGAAAACTGTTCCCTCAATTCGTTCCAGTTGTCAATACTTCCGGGTTCCAACCTTTCGAACCATCCACCTGCGGCCCCATCCAATGTTTGTTGAAACATGCGGCACCATACGGGCATCAGCCATTCCCCCTGGTTTGCGGCTCCAGTGAACCTGGTGAGATGATCGTTCGGGTCCGTCGAGCCATCATAAAATCTCATGTTCAGCGGCATGGTGTGACTCGGTCCGGAAAATTCCACAATGCGGCGAGTAAACGGCGATCTCGACGTCTCTTTAAAGGGCTTATGTAAATCATCATCCTTCCCCTTGTCCTTTACCTGACTTGTATTCTCTTCGTCTTCAAAGTTTAATTGTATCGGCTTGAGAGCACTCGCACTCAGCCTGTTGTGCTTTTTGATAAGTTCCTTCAGTGACGCCACTTGGGCCGCAATCATTTCTCGAAGACCGGGGGACTCTTCGCCCGGGCCTTCATTCGAGTTTCGGATGTTACCTGTTTCATCCCGGTTGTTATTATTGGGTTGAAGGGTGCTGTCGGTTTCATTCAGGTTCTGGACATTATCGGTTTCGTATCGGTTGCCGGTGTTGGGTTGGAGGATGTTGTCGGTCTCGTTTGGGTCTAAGATGTTATCAGTTTCGTATCGGTTGTCATTGTTTGTTTCGTTCCCTCCATCTCCGAAGCGGAGAGAAGTAAAGGAAGGACCAGCCATGTCAATGCTCTAGTAGATTGAATAGCGGGTCCCACGGATGGCGCCAATTTGTTGAAGTAAAACCTTGCAGGTAGGTCCCACTTCTATGCTTTGTCCTTCGGATGGGCTCCTTCGGACCTTGTTCACTCCTACACAAGAAGAACACGCGTTAGGCTCGCCCCGGGTTTGATCCCAGGACCAACCTCCGGCGTGAGAATGAGTATCGGGTAATATGAATAGTGGTATGAGAGTAACAGTAGTAGGTGTCAATTGAATGCATATCATAAATGAAGTGTGGGTATTTATACTACCCACACCTACTGTACCTGTTTACCTTGGGACCAAGCGAGTTGACCTATGTCTGACCTATAAGGTAGGTGTCAGGCCCTGTGGGAGACACAATCCCGGGAAATCTGGGATGTCAGTGTCTGATGAGACTGTTTACTGTAGATGGCGGCGGTCCACTCCGTATGTGTATCTGGAGGCCCGAGAGAGTCCGGACGATCTGTGACGTTCGGACACCGGAGCATGTTCCGGACGAAGTATGACGTCCGGACACATACACCAACATGTCCCCCCCAGTATTGTAGTATCGGTTGAAGACCGATAGTGCAATACTTAAATAATATCTTCATGTCTTTTGGCACACTTCGGTTCGTCACATGACGTCCGAACACATACACCAACATGTCCCCCCCAGTATTGTATTATTAGTAGAAGACTAGTAATGTAATACTTGACGAATATCTTGTGACTTCTCCTTTTGTATTCTTCGGATATGTCTTTTATTTCTACGTCCTCGTCCATATTTCGGTTGTACATTTAGTCCGGGATAATACCTGGCTCCAGGGGGAGCAAACCCTATGTATGGATTACCTAAATGCTGGGTCGGTGTTTGAAAGGCTCGTCAAACCTTGATGGGCTAATTTAATTGCAGGCCCATGGGCCGAGCAAAGTAGTATTCGTTCTAGTCTCAACATCGGCGTGCCACGCGCATGCTGATCATGAATATCTAACGTTCTATATTTTGCCACGTCAGTGAGTGACAGGTTGACTTGACACTTTCGATTGTTTCTATGTTTTTCCCTATATATATAGGTTTGGCTCTCACAAGTGTTTTTCTGTTAACTGTGTATTTTCTTACCTTATCTTCGGTGTTTGTATATTTTGCACGATTTGCTCAACCGTTGAGAAGTTCCGAGAGGTGCGTTACCTTACTTTTTGTAATTATCTTTAGTACTTGTTCCATCGGCATCCTTTTAGATATGGCCGCTGAGATGAGTGCACAGGGGGATTTCCCATTGGTAAGCAGACTTGGGCCTCAACCCAGTAAGATAGCGCCTAAGTTTGACATGCATGTACATACTTCCAAGTTGACGCAAGGTGAGCTGGAACGCGTGGTTGAGGAGTTCGGCGTTCCTTTAGATTTACATCCGATTCTTCCTCCGGTGGGCATGACCATGGACACGCTACCGGAGAATAAGATTGGTGTTTATGTTCATCAACTGAGGACGGGGGGTGTCAGGATTCCTTTCTCGACTTTTTTGCTAGCAGTGATAGGATACTTTCGTGTACATTTTTCTCAGCTGGTTCCGATAGGCTTGAATAGGGTCACCATTTTTGAGATCCGATGCTATAGTCTGGATGTGGTGCCGACTGTTCCCCTCTTCAGGGTTTTTTATAGGTTGTGCAAGCAGGGGCACTGGTTTTCTTTTGAGAGCCGGGCGGGAGCGAAGGCCCTAAAATGTTTCAAGGAAGTGTTGACCGAGCTGAAGAACTGGAAGGGTCATTTCTTTTTAATAGATCGGAGGGTGATACTGCATGGTATGCCATGGAGGCATAGGGACTCTAAAGTTACCGATGATTTTCCTAGGGTTTATTCTGAGAGGGATGCTGAGAGGGTTGCGGAGAAGGTTATCTTCTTGAGGAAGCCTTCGGATGCTATTTTATGGATGGTGGGGCTTGGTAGAGTTTTCGAGTACCCCGGATACAAGGGCGTTTTAAAGGATGCCGATGGGCATGGTAATGCAGATTTCTTTAGTCATCGTTCGCAGGAGTTGCTTGTTTATTGGTTTGATCTTAAGTTGTTTTTGTGTGTTTTTTTTTTTTGTAGTTCTTTCCATGACGGAGTATCTGGAGCTTCCGGTGGAGATTGATGTGGAGGTTGGTAGGGGAGATCCTTTTGAGGAGGGGAGTGAGAGGCCGGTGAGAACAACCGAGCCTTTGGCCCCAGGAAGTGCCGTTCCCGCGACCACTCCTTTACAGAAGGTAGTTGAGAAGGCGGATTTGAATGTGCTAACTGCTAGAGAGGAGAAGGAGAGAAAAAAGATGGAAGCTGGGGTTGGGGGGAAGAAAAGGAATGCTGAGGGGCCATCGAAGACCACGTGTTTGACTAAGGGCCCGTTTGGTTTATATATGGGTTTTAGATTAGGATTTGTATTTTGATTTGAGTTTAGGGCCCGTTTGATTAACGGTTTTAGGATGAATTTATAGATTTGAAAATAAAATATGGTGTTTGGTTCATCACTTAATCAAACTCTCTCAACATGAGAGAAAATTACCTCCCACCCCCACCACCCAAACGTCTACCCCACCACCATCTCCCAACCGTCAACCACCCCCACCACCACCCAAACAACAACAACCTCTACCACCACGATCATCCAAATACCAGCCCCCACCACTCAACCAGACACAGAAGGAGAATGGAAAACGGTTACAAGAAAACATCGTGGATCAGGTAGGAGTGGAAACGCCAACAACACGAGTTTCTACAACAACAACAATCAAGCAAGGTCAAAGCGACACACATCGGATTTCGACAAAGTGATGAAAGAAAAGGCTACTTCCTTCTTCTTCACTAACTTCCCAGAAAATTGGGACACGAAGGCGCTCTGGAAGATGTTTGAAAGGTATAGACAGGTTGTTGATGTATACAACGTGTTTAAACGTACAAAGAAGAACACTAGGTTTGGATTTGTTAGGTTTATACACATAAAAGACTTGGAAAGTTTCGAAAAGAGATTAAAGGGATTCTTATTGGCGATGTCAATCTTATTATTAACCGTGCGAAGTTCTACAAATCTAGAGAGATGAATTTCACTAATGACGATTTCGCTCCTTTCAAAGCAAATGGCTTCTCTAGAGCCAAACCGCGGTTCACCCCAGCCAACCGTTCGTTCCGCGAGGCCGTTGTTGGAGCAACAACTAAATCCAAGCCAATTCTCATTAAAGAAGACAGGGGGATTAGAGAAAAGCTTGAAGGGTGTTGGACGGGTAAGGCAAAAAACTTGCAAGTCCTCCAAAACGCTTGGGATATCATCGACACCAATGGTCTTGTTGATTGTAAAGTCAAGTACTATGGTGGTCTTTTGTTACTGTTTGAATGGCCCTCTAAAGAAATAGCTAAGGCTTGCATGGAAGAAAATGTAACTTGGCTTAATCAATGGTTTGATAATATTAAACCATGGGAGAACATGGAACCCAATACTAGGAGGCTTACATGGGTGTGCATCGAAGGTCTTCCTATCCTAGGAAGGCATAATGGGGCCATTAAGTCTATTGTTAACAGTGTGGGTCGTGTCCTTGATATTGGGAGACTCGATCTCAACTCGAAGTTGATCATGCCTGTTAAAGTCTTGATGCTGGTAACTTGTTCGGAAGAGCTTAAAAGATCATTTCCGATCACTCTGACTGGTATGGAATATGATGTAAGGATTGTTGAAGAACAGTATCCGATTTCTAGCCTTCTATGTCATAATCGCGACTCTGACTCCAAGTTTGATTCCATGTTCGAGGAGGAGTTCATGACTATAGTGGATGACGTGGGTGGTGACGAGGGTGGTTTCGGCAGCTACTATCCTAGGGTATCTGGAACCCAAAAGGTTCATTCTACTAATTCCCCATGCAATATTAATGAAACGTCTCATGTTGGAAGGCTCGAGGGTGACTACTTTAATGGCAAGCATGCGTTTCCCTCCACCCCTTTAACTAATAATTATGTTTTTGAACCCCCATGTCCCATTGACCCCCCTTTAACTACTTTTGAATCTCCTAAGTCTAGTGAACTCCCACCACCCCCTTCTATGGACTGTGATTCAGCCCATTTTGTTGTGAAGGATAGTTATGGGCCTCCTCATGATTTGGGCTTAAATAATCCATCTTCACAATTTAGTGACAAATCCAACCATGATGTATTGGCTCTTGATCTTAACGTTACTTTAGATAAGGTTGTGACAGAGGATCAATCAGATAGGGAGTTAGACAACCTGATGGCTAGCTTTCAACATCTACAAGAAAACGGTGTCGACCAAGCGCAAGTTGTATCGAAGAAAAAGCGGCTCAAATCAAAGAACAGGAAACTGAAAATAGGTAGGCACTCATCTTCACAACCTTGTTTATCCCAACATGACAATATTGGAACCTTGGAGGAGAATGATTTGCTCAATCAGATGGGTTTTGAGTTGGGTTACTCTTTTCGCCAAGGTATGGATGGGGCAAGATCCTCGTGATCTTCCCGTCTCATTTGTTTTAGGTGTTTATGTTGTTTCTATGATTGGTATATCCTTAAATTGTAATGGTCATGGGCGTTTGGTGAAACGTGATTGGGTTAAAGATATTGTTGGGAAATTTTGTCCCTAGTTCTTTGGCCTACATGAAACAAAACTAGAGAATATAAATCAAGCATCTATTAGGGGCTTATGGCTAGGCAATAATATTGAGTTTGTGGCTAGTGATTCGATAGGCGCTTCGGGTGGGATTCTTTCTATGTGGGATTCTAACGTGTTTTCTATGGAGCATAAGTTTATCGACAAGAATTTTGTTAGCATCACGGGATAGTGGGTTGGGGTGCAAGGAAAGGTAGGAATTCTTAATGTTTATGCTCCTCAAGCCGGTAATCTAAAAGATATTTTATGGGCTTCCATTGAATCCCTTTTAGTTTCGGTTAATGTTACTTGGATTATTTTTGGGTACTTTAACGTAGTGAGGTTTCAAGAGGAGCGTATTTGTAGCAAACTGCAAAAATTTACTATAATTAACGACGTTTAATTATATAGTAATCTCCATCATTATTTTAATCACCATTTTTACGGGGAAATTTAAATTTTTCTTTAATATATTATACTCACGACCAACATAAGATTAGGATAAGCCTACATATTTTATATGAACTATTTTCACTTTATTATATATTTTACATTATACTCTTTACGTAATACAAATATTCAAACCCTATTAGATTTTATTAACGTATACGCCCTCCGTTAAACTTATTACACGTCTAATATTTTTAGTTGGAGTATATTAATAAACTTTTACATTTTTATAAACGTTACATTTTTACGTTACCCAGTCTTAAGTTTTGTGACATAAGGATTTAACATTAGTAATTACCGAGATCAAACTATACCCTAAACTAATAATACATGCAAATAAGAAATACATGCAATTCTTTTCTAAATAACCCATACGTGCACTATTTAAATATATAAACGTGTATATGTATACTCCATAGATAAATGTAAGAATAGAATCTATGCCACATCTCATATTGTATATAAACCATGCGTGTGCTATTCTCCTTCATGCAACATATGTATATAACGTGTATAATTAAATCTCCACATTTCAAAACTTCCATACGTGTAACATAACTCTATAATAGAACGTGTAGGACTTTTGTACCATATAATACAATATGTATAACGTGTCTCATTTTGTATCCTAAATTCTGCTCCAACTTTGCCCATGTCATGCAAATTCATGCATCTATAAATGAAGTCTCCTTTCCCTTTCATTCCTTTCACACGTAAAACCCTTACCTTCAATAAATCCACCTGCTCAAGTCGATAGACAATTTCACAAGCTTTTGAAGCCACCTCTCATACGTAACGAGTTAACCTTGGCGATCGATCACAAGAGCCACCACAGCCGCTCTTCCATCCCTCCACCTCTCCTTCTCATTGTTCTTTTTGGTATGTCGAAACCCAATAAGCTAGTTTAGTGTTTATTGTTTTCTTTTGAATTCAAATATAAACTGAAATTGTATTAAAGATTAAGAAATTTGAAACGGATTAAAAGTTGTTTTAAAAAGTATCATCGTTAAACTTGTGGTGTTGTGGTTTAATTTTTAGTTTTACTCTATGTGATTATTCCGTGGCTTATTTTATTTGTGATAGCATATGGTGCTATCGGGGTGTTTGTTGGACTGCTGTCACAAACTACCCGAGGGGTTATTTGGTTTGTTTGGTCGCGCACTACAACTTGTTGAGACCACAAGATGATCCTTGCTTGCTTGGTCTCGATCCACACAGCCCACATAGGGGTGTTTGTTGTCTGCGGTCGCAGCCACTCCCAAGGAATGGTTGTTTTAAACTTACATATTTCGGCTTAGTTGATTATATGCAACTTACTTGGTTATAAAATAAGCATGATTAAGTCATTTGAGTTATGTTTGATTTGCCTCGGTTCAACGAGAAAACCCGCGAAGGGTGTGTTCCTTGGTTCGGTTTGATCATCAACCAGCAAAGGATTATATGGAAATTGTGAGTAATAAAAATCTGGATTAAAGTGTGTATGTGTGAATAAACCAACTGTGTTAATATGTCTGCTACTAATATTGACTGTATGGTAATAAGACTTTATATTTAAGTTGTTGTTCTCATACTATAATGCGAATATTTGTTTTGTAGTAAGTTGTAAATAACATGTAAATGAATATGTGATATATGTTTCCGTGTTTGATCTTGGACCGAAAGATGTACTTGGTTTTAGTTTTGGGCCGAAGCCAAGGGGGTGTTTGGTGTTATTTTGGGCCGAGCCCATGACCAGAGTGTGCATGGGTTTAGCAAGGCCGAAGCCCAATAGCTTTGAGTTGGTTTTATTTTGCGATCTGCTGAGTTTATTTGAGTTGGTATAAGTTTTGAGTATCATTTTAGGAACTCGTATAGCAGCCAAACACATTCATTCATATCGACTCATGAATTATTTCCAAACTCATTATCATTTTCAGTTGTGATTAACTATTGTTTCGAGATTATCCATTTGAAACCGAACTTTATTCAAATTAGATTAAAGCTATTCGGTAAATTAACTAACCGGATTAAAGTTGGATAAAACTTGTTAAAACTCGACATCTAAACATGATTAGTTTAAACGGAGTTTAAAACTATATATGTTATATCTACAACGTAGTCATTTAATCAAGTGCACACAACTTATAAGTTATATAAATAAACGAGTCATATCTATCTGTTACTTATTTGCTATCTGAACCTTATGTGTTTATTTTCATTCATACTTGTATTACATATTTTTATACTGTGGTATGTGTTTACGAGTCTAGATTTTCAACTACCACATAAACGATGATACAAAACCTTTTTACAAACAACAAAACAATTATACAACATCTTTTAAAACTTATACGTATCGATTACTTTCCGCGTGTCATATCTTGAGACAACTTATATTCATTAGGTTACGTGCCGGAGACGTTTATCAACTATATTTAATTTGTTTTTCATCCAGACTGCTCAGGTGAGTTTCATAGCCCCTATTTTTATACTTTTGAACTACTTTTGGGGGAGATACATGCTCAAACTCTAAATACTTACTTGTAGAAATACATTACTTGTTTATCAAATACATGTTTAGCTTTATGATGCAAATCTATGTGATACTTTACTCTTTTATACTATTTATATCCTATGTGTAGACTTATTATACTGTACACTGTTATGTGTAAATCTATTCTTGTGAATTCGAATTCAAAGTCAAAGGAGAGGTATTAATAGTACTAGTATGGGACAACACCCCCACCCTTGTCCAAGATTCGAGACGTTGGGTGACACGTACTATTTGGGATGGTGGTTCCCCGCCTATGGGTCCAAAATGACGCGACCATGGGTGAATATAATCCTGAAATCTAAATCTATGAGCAGTGGGTTGTAAACACACAGGTTGCAAGTCTTGAATGGGCGGGGCTTGGAACTGAGTGGATTTACAATGCCTTTGCTGGGAAAATCTATACTTAAATGCTGTATTTTTAAATGACTTACAATGCCTTTGCCGTGAAATCTTTATTCAAATACTTTATTTTCAGACTAAACTCTATGAACTCACCAACCGTTGGTTGACACTTTTTAGCATGTTTATCTCAGGTTATAAGGCGATAGTGGATGCATGGATTCTAGAGTCATTTGCATACTTGAAGACTCATATCTATCTTTATCATTCGATACACTTTGAAAACTTTTATGTTTCTTAACTCTAGAACTTATTGTCATAACTCTGATTTTAATAATTCGAATGATAACTTTTCAAAACGTCTCATTTAGAGGTCGTTTTCTATACCTTGATCTGTATTATGAAGTAATACCCCCCCTTGACTCTACTGTTCCGCTGCGGTAATTTGGGGGTGTTACAGTATTGGCTCCCGTTTCAAAGCGGGAGAGGCGAACGTCTTTAATGATTTCATCTCTAGACGTGGCCTCTTTAACTTCCCTCTTGGTGGCAGGAAATTCACTAGGTTTGTCTGCGATGGTTCTAAGGCTAGTAAACTGGACAGGTTTCTGGTTGATCACAGTTTCTTCGACCTTTGGAAAGACGCCTCAGTTTCTGTACTTCCTAGGTCTCATTTGGATCATTGTCCAATTTTATTTAAAGTGGGTTCTTTAAACTTTGGGCCGAAACCCTTTAAGGTTTTTGATAAATGGTTGAATATGGTTGACTTTCGTGGCTTAGTTTCAACTTCTTGGGCTGCTCCTTTTGCTCCAACCCCTCCTGATATCCTTTTGAAGAATAAACTTAGATCGACGCATTTTGATATTAAGAAATAGGCCTCGGACCAACTGAATTCTGAAAATAGGCGTAGGGAGGAAATTCATAATAACCTCCCGGATTGGGATGAAAAAGCGGAAGAGGGGCTTATCAACCAACATGATATCACAAAAAGGGAGGAGTGGATTATGGATTTGCTTCAACTTGATCGGGTTTATAATGAGGATCTGTGTTGTTCCCTTTACACACTTAGAAGTAACTACAAAGTTAATCTAATTGTGTTATGACAGAGATTAATGTAATGATTAATTATAACTGATAAGTAAAACGTAAATATAAAAACACAAAGTTTTTCAACGTTTAAATTCTTATTAGAAATCAATCAAAGAATCTATTACCCAAGTGTTTTGCGGAACAAAACACTTGGGATTGAATAGACAAGGTATGGTTTGTCTCCTATCTAAACTCAAGATATTCTTGAGTGGTAACAATATCGACCCACTGAGCTATCTCAGGGACTTAGTTACTCTTTGTAGGAGAAAAGGTGGTTTTGTGAAAGTCTAAGCTTTTAATGCACAAAAAACTTAACCCACTTTTCTCCATCTGTTTCTATTTATACACAAGTATCAAAGAGTACTGAAGATTAAAATACAAAAAGAATAAGAAAGCGTGTCTGACAACTACAACAGTATTTTTCATTTCCAAAAACCAATAGGAATGGGCCAAAAAGACTTCGAGTGTCAGTTCGGACACTTCTTGACTTTTAGCCGTTTTAGGGAAGGCTTGTTTCTGGCCCAATAAGACTTTTCCTTATCTCTTCAAACTCTTCCCGCCCAATCCCGCCTTTCTTTCAGGCTTCAGGTTCTTCAGTCTTCGCCTTCAGTCTTCAGTCTTCAATCACTTATTGTTGTTGAGGAGACTGGGGTTCAGTGAGTTCTTATCCAATACTCACTGAACCCATTACCTTCTTCTTTGGCTCAAGTAACACTCAGGGAGTTCCGCCTCATTGAGTGGAGAGTCTTTCTTCTTTGACTCGTCCTGAGCATCTTGAAGGTAACTCACTGAGTGACTGTTCACTCAGTGACTTAGAATGTTTTCGATTGATTAACACTTAGCTTAATTTGTATTCAAATCCTGTTTTCAGGATCCTTGGGTACTGACGGACCCAACAATCTCCCCCTATTTGGATATAAATTATGCCTAAGTGTTTTGATCAGTTATGAGTGAGACAATGGGCTTCTTCTCATACTGAATATACTAGAAAGCTATTAAGGACACTGTAATAACAAAACATGGGCCATCATTTTATTTATCATTTACAAAGTCCTATCATCTAACATAATACTCAGGGTTTTTGTTCTCCTTCCAAGATACCCAAGAGTTCCAGTTTAGCTTTCTTTGACACTAACACTTCTTTGTCAGGTCGCTCTTTCATCATCCTATCCAACAGCTTGACAAACTCTTCATTTTCACGACCCTTCACTTGAAGTGCCATTAGCTTGTACGCCAAAAGAGTTGTCGTTTCCACTAGCTTGATATCACTAACTCGTTGAAATGCCGGTTGGTTGAAATCATCGACAAAGAATATGCCATACTAAGGCTCCTTGATGACCAGGTTGGGAACAAACTTAACTCCCTGAGGAGGATTCCTGTTGCAGTGAAGAGCAGCTATGAATTGTTCAGGCTCCTGACCCACAGCTTTTCTTTTCCTCCCGGTCTTCTGAGTAGGCTCAGGGATTGACAGTCCCTGAGAAGCAAGCGCCTTCTCATGATCTATTCCTAAACTCTTAGCCACTTTTTCAAGTTCTTCATATTTGGAGTTCAGGGTCTTGAGAAGACTTGGAACCAACCTGCCTTGCTTCTTCCTCAGGATGGGCATCATCATGTCCCATTCCCTTAACCTATATTCTGAGAATCTGAAGGGTTTATTTACCTCAGACTTTCTTGGTCCCCTGTGAACCGTTACGCTTATGGGCTTGGTGGGGTGAATGGTCATGTCAGTGATTGTGCCTTCTCCCTTGGTCTTTGTCATATGCCACATATACCTCTCATAGGTTCTGTTCCTCCTTTCTTCTCTGAGCTTTGCCTGCTCATTGGCTTCCTTAATGATGTCAGCCTGAAGCTTGAGGAATTCTTCCCCCTTGATGTCCTTGTCAGTCTCTTTAATTACCTCCTTGGCAACCTCAAAGATTATTGGTCTGCTTAGTTTCTCAGTCTTTTCTTTGGCCCTTCTTATGTCTTGTTGATGCAAGACTTCAGCCACTTCTGCTGGAGTCCCAAAGAATGTCTTTCCTCCATCTAACTCAACAATAAATGGTGCATCAGGGTCTGGACGTTTTTCAGTTGATGCCAGAACCAATTGTGTTTGAGGAGGATCTTCAGTCATCATGATTCCCTTCCTTTTGTCTGTGGGATGGGGTTGACTGGTGGAGGTCTCAGAGATTTCCATTGCTACTGCTTCAGGTTGTTCAGGGTTTGCAGCAACAATAAGTGCAGAAGACTAAGGTTGAGGAGTTGGATCATCAAGTTTCTCCCCCTCAACAGATGCTGGAACTTCAGTGTATGCACTTGTTGACTGAGGAGTTGGGGTAACCGGAGAGGTCTGAAGAATTTTCAGGATGCTGGAGACCATCTTCTTTATGTTAGTGGTCTCATTCTTCAGGGCAGAGATGTTTGCCGCTATTGTAGCCTGAGTGTCAGCGAGTTCAGTGACCTTGGTGGTATAGTGGTTGATCAGCTCATTATGTTTTGTTGAGAGCTGATCAAAGGCTGAGGATATGGTGTTCAGGCACTCCTTGGAATCAGCTGCTAACTAATGAATAGAATCTTGCTGAGACCTGATGGTTTGGAGATCCACCCTCTGAAGAAGCTTTAGAAGCTCAGTAATGTTGGTGGAGGTGGTGGTCTGAGTATCCATGTACTCTTTCAGCTTTGTGATCAGGGTGGGATCATCTCCGAGTTCTTCCTGAATATGATCAAGAGCTTTCAGTATGTGGGTGAGCTGCTTGTCTTGTTCAGTGCCCATACAATCGAGAGATTCCCTCAGGTCACCGAGTTGTTTGTTAGTGAGTTTGGCGACCTGAAGCACTTGACCCTAAGATTCTTCAACCGTAGCCCTGAAGTCAGCATAGTTAGCTGCTGCTTCAGTATGTTGATCCCACTGTTCTTCAGTAATCTCACGAAAGAGAGCATGGTTGGCTTTGCGGAGAAACATTACCAGCTTTCTTTCAGTAAGTGGAAGAACATTGTCATATTTCTGCAACCACTGAGGAGTAGCAGGAGCAGAAGAGTGACCTGAAGATGATGATGATGATGATGATGATGATGGGTTGGTAGGGGTTTGTTGATCCTCAGGAGGAGGAGATGATTATTGTTGCTCAGGGTGCGGAGGAGAGTTGTATGTTTCAGTCTCCATTTCCTCCTCAGCACCAAAAACCTCTTCATCGCCAAAATCAACCATTTCCTCCTTTGACACATCGTGTAGCAGTCTTTCAAGATCTCCCAGAGTAGGAACCCTACGGGAATCCGGCTCCCCCTCAGAAGAGGGCTCACCTTTGTTGTGGCCAGGTTCTGACCCCTCCAAGTGTACTGAGTGGGCTTTCTCAGCCTGGACCTTGGAGTCAGTTCCTGAGTGACTGGATCCGCCATGAGGGGTTTTGGGTTCCGTATCAGCGGGTGGTTTCAATCCCTCTGAGTCTTTGTCCCCCTGAGTGCCTTCAAGGACTGTTGGGAGTTCTCCAGTACTATCATGAGGCACTGATTGTGATTGTTGGTGGACCCCCTTCCCATCAGGGTTGTACTGCCCTTCGGAGGATTTAGGGTCCTTTTCTCCCTGAGATCCTGATTGTGATTTGTCAGGACCGTAAGCAGGATGTGATTGGGTGTGGGTCCCCTTCTCAGTAGAGTAGTGCTGCTCTACCGAGGATTCAGGACCCTGTACTCCCTCAGGAAAAGGTTGGGATTGACTAATGCCTTCATCGGGATGTGAGAGGGTGAAGGTTCCTGACCCCACTGACTTGTGTATGTCAGTAGAGCCATGAGGAAGGGTTTTGCCCGAGGACACTGAGGATGATTTCTCAGTATCCTCCGTTGGCGTTTGTTTTAAGGTCAAGAGGGTCTCAATGATGGGTGTTTCTGAGGTCTTGGCCATAGTTTGCCTTTCTTTAGGCTCTGAGGTAGAAGTCTCAAGGACGAGTGATTTGGGTTTAACCACCTTCTTGGACCCTGCATTCTTTTTCTTCTTCTCCTGCTTTGTAGGAGAAGGAACAGGTGAGACAACATTTGCTCCCTGAATGACCAACAACATGTATGTGGTCAGGGAGACTGGTTGTACCTCAGTGAGGTCTCTTGAATAGTTGGCTTTATGAAGGACGTCAGGTTTAGATCCCTCAACGCCAGGCCTAACATAATCAAAGCCTAGTAAGGCCTGAAGCGCACAGTAAATGAACCTAGGGTAAGACATATGTCTTTGCCTAGATTTTCCTGAGAGCTTGGCTACGAGGTCACGGAAGATTATTCCTCCGATGTCTATATTTCTACCCTCCAGGAGACTAAACACCATCAATTGTTGTGATGCATTCAACTATTCTGTGGAGGATTTATTGCGTCCAAGGACCTGAATGACAAAGGTCATCAGGATCCTCCAGACGGGAGAGAACTAAGTCTTAATTATTGGTGCTTTGGCCAATAATGTTCCTGGGGCCACGTCAGGTTGTTTTGGGTCATGTGGCCCTAGTAAAAGCAATTCGGCCTTTACTTCTTGGTCAGTGGGGTTGGGCTCAAAATTCTCAGCGAAATCAAGGCCTGTGGCTTTGATGAAGGTTGGGTAATCAAGGGAGAGGGTCCTTCTCCCATTCATCACTGAGAAAGTGATTATTGAGTCTTTGGTGTCCTCAAGGCTTGTTGCCACTGCAGTACACCAGAATTCCCTCAGGTAGTCATTATATATAACTGAGGAGGTTTTTGTGAATGCCATAGAAAGAAAGAAGTTTTGAAGATATTTAACCACATTCTTGTACGCCCAAAAAATTTCGGGGTAGGCAAAGTTTTCTACGACGTTATTCTTGGTCATATCTACGCCCTCGATGAGGAATTTCATATTTGGGGCGTATGTGATAGCTTTAGAAGTAGCCATTTTTGTTGGAAGGTCTTGGGTTTGCAAGAACAACACAGGTCTGGGTTACTAAAGATGATAAACACACACACAAAAGTTTTTGGAAGAAAAGGGCAAGAATTTTCTTAAGATTTTCTAAAAAACGTGTGTGTGTTAATTTGTGTGGGGGTATTTATAGGAGAGTGAAGGGGAGGGGTGTTTTAGGCATTAAGCGGTTTATTTTCTCAAAAGAGATTTTTTGAAAACCGTTTTGTATAAAACGTTTGAGATCCGCATTTAATGCGCAACCACTCCACTTTCCCGGTTTTGCGCAACAGTCGAGGTGAACAGTTGTGCCGTCTGCAAAAAGTTTAATTTGTAGAGATTTCATCATCACATATTTTTTATGTGAGAGAAGAGACATTAAATGCCAAGTGGGTAAGTGGGGGCCCAGAGGTGGATGCCAGAAGGCAAAAGAACAAATATTCTTATATTAAATAAGAAATCAATTACCAACCTCGGACATTTACTAACTAGATACTTAGAGCATTTAAGTTAGCATTGAATGTCATTTTGAGGGCCCTGAATGACTTTTCATTCAGTGAGGGGTTCAGGAAAGGTGATTAAGTGATCTTTTTCATTGAGGAACACATTAAGTCAGGGACCTGGGGTTTTCAGAATTTACACTTAGTTGGATGGATTCAATCAGTGGACTGATTCTCAATATCCAACATTACTAATTCAGCTTTCAGTCTTGTGAAAGTTGGTTCATCCAATGGTTTGGTGAATATATCAGCTAGCTGATATTCAGTAGGAATGAAGTGTAATTCAATGTCACCATTCATGACATGGTCCTTGATGAAGTGATATATAATATCAATGTGTTTTGTTCTCTGATGAAGAACAGGGTTGTTTGAGATGGCAATTGCACTTGTGTTATCACAAAAGATGGGAACCATCTTATACTGGATTCCATAATCACTGAGTTGACTTTTCATCCAGAGTACATTTGCACAACAACTTGCTGCTGCAACATATTCAGCTTCAGCTGAGGACATGGCAACTGATTGTTGCTTCTTAGCACTCCAACAGACTAGTTTTCCACCAAGGATTTAGCAGGAGCCTGAGGTGCTTTTTCTGTCCATGTTGCATCCAGCATAGTCAGAGTCTGAGTATCCTTTGAGATCAAAGCCTGAACATTTTGGATAGTATAATCCAAGGTTTGGAGTACCTTTCAGGTACCTGAGTATCCTTTTCACAGCTGTGAGATGAGATTCACTTGGGTCAGATTGATATCTGGCACACAAACAGACTGAGAATTGGATGTCAGGCCTTGATGCAAGTAGATACATCAGTGACCCAATCATTCCTCTAAAAGGAGTTTGATTCACTAGTTTTCCAGTAAGGTCAGGACCAAGGTTGTTTGGTGGAACCATGGGAGTTTTGACTGAGGCACAGTCACTGAGCTCATACTTCATCAGTAGGCTCCTGACATACTTCTCTTGACTGATAGAGGTTCCTTTATCAGTCTGCTTGATTTGCAGTCCAAGGAAGTAGGTCAGTTCTCCCATCATGCTCATTTCAAATTTCTTTGCCATCAGTTTTTCAAACTGTTTGCAAAGTTTATAACTTGATGAGCCAAAGATGATGTCATCAACATATACTTGTACAAGTATGACATCATTATTTGTCCTGTAGATAAACAATGTGTTGTCTATCTTGCCTCTGACAAATTTGTTTTGGATCAGGAAGGCTGAGAGAGTTTCATACCATGCCCTCGGAGCTTGTTTCAGTCCATAAAGGGCTTTGTTAAGCTTGCAGACATAGTCAGGAAACTCACTGCTTTCAAATCCAGGAGGTTGCTGAACATAAACTTCTTCTTTCAGTGACCCATTTAAGAATGCACTTTTAACATCCATTTGGTACACCTTGAAGTTCATGTAGGTTGCAAATGCAAGGAAGATCCTGATGGCTTCCATCCTTGCCATTGGTGCAAATGTTTCTTCATAGTCAATGCCTTCTTGTTGATTATAGCCTTTGGCTACAAGTCTGGCCTTGTTTTTTTATGACTATGCCATTTTCATCAGATTTGTTTTTGAACACCCATTTCATGCCAATGACTGAAACATCTTCAGGACATTTGACCAAGGTCATTACCTTGTTTCTGTATCATGCATGGCCTGAACCCAACTTGGATGATTAAGTGCTTCTTTGACACTTTTGGGTTCAATTGTGGAGATGAAGTCCACAAATAGGCATTCATTGGCTGAGGCTGCTCTTAGTTGTGCAGCCATGCTTCTAGTGAGCATGCCTTCAGTAGGCTCTCCAATTATATTGACAAGTTCTATATCCTGAGACCTAGTCCAACTGTCCTGAGGTCTTGGAAACTGATTAGAACTTGAGGAGGCCTGATTGGTAGGGTCTGGTGCAGACACATGATGATCTTCAGCATCTTGAGTGTCTGACTGGGTTGTCTGATCACTGTGATTGTTTGGTTCATGAGCACTGTGTTCAGACTGAATGATTGCATCAGTACTTTGTGCTTCAACAAACTCAGTGATGGTTGGGTAAGGAAGGTTGTGTGGGATGATGTAGTAGGAGATATCAGCATTTTCTTGGTACTGAGTGGAAGGACCATTGTCAGGATGATGTTCATTAGGAGGGTAACTTGATGAATCATCAATGCCTATCTCTTCCACTGAGGTGTTAGAGACACTAATTGCATCAGTGCTCTCATCAAAGGTAACATGGAATGTTTCCTCAGTTTGTTGTCTCCTAGTGTTGAACACCCTGAAGGCCTTTGAGACAAGAGAGTATCCTAGGGAGTATCCATCATCAGCTTTGGCATCAAATTTTCCTAAGTGATCCTTGTGATTATGAATAAACACTGGACACCCAAAGACATGAAAGTAGCTGATGTTTGGGATCCTTCCCTTGAATAACTCATAAGGGGTTTTGCTATGTCTCTTTACAATTATGGATCTGTTTTGTGTGTAACAGGCAGTCTTTACTGCTTCAGTCCAGAAGTGTTTGGAAAGGACTGATCCATTTAGCATTGTCCTAGCTGCTTCAATAAGTGTTCTATTTTTCCTTTCAGCAACACCATTTTGTTCAGGTGTGTAAGGAGATGAAAAATTTTGGGAAATTCCTTTCTCATCACAGAAACATTCAAGTTCATAGTTTCTGAACTCTGTCCCATTGTCAGTCCTAATATGTTTGACTTTAATGTTATTTTGATTTTCTATGTTCCTGACAAAGGACATGATTGTTTCAGCTGCCTGACTCTTTTTTATCAGGAAGTAAACCCAAGTGTATCTTGAGTATTCATCCACAATGACCAGAGTATACTTCTCATGGTTAATGGATCTAGGACTGATGGGCCCAAAGAGATCCATATGGAGAAGATGAAGGCAGTTCCTGATGGAAAAGTTTGTTTTGGTTTTAAAGGATGCTCTATGATGTTTACCTTTTTCACATGCAGAGCATGGTTTATCCTTTGAAAACACAAGTGATGGTAAGCCAAGGACCTTGTTTTGTTTCACAAGATTGTTTATGTTTTTGAAGTTCAGGTGGGAGAGTCTCTTATGCCAAAGCCAGTTGAGGGTTTCAGTGGCCTTAGCAAAGAGACAAGTTCCATTCTGAGTTAGACTGGACATGTCTAACACATAAACATCTTGCCTTCTTGGTGCAATAAGGACGACTTCCTTATTTGCATTGAAGATGGTTCCTTGCTTATCATCAAACTGAACTATGTATTTTGCATCACATAGTTGACTGACACTGATCAAATTGTACTTAAGACCATTGACATAAGCTATCCTTGTAAAGACTATACCACTACAGTTTACTGAACCATAACCTTCAGTGAGACATGATGAATTATCAGCAAATATCACCTTGGGTCCTGGTTCTTCTACATATTTGTGCAGATACTCTTTCACACCAGTCATGCTCCTTGAACATCCACTATCTAGATGTCAAACAGGCTCCCTGGCATGCCTCTGCATAAATGGTAAACTGAGTTAGTTCTTTCTAGGACCCCTCATCTTGGAGGGCTTGACTTTGGTAGTCCTTTTAAAAGTAACAATTGATTCATGGTCAATGGTTAAGTGGACTGAGCTACCACAGGTTTCGCATTTGATTGCAGAGGTAGACTCAGTAGACTGAGAGGATGACTTGGTCATACCTCTTCTGGTCTGAATGACCTTATCATGTCTTGAGGTGTCATGAGTGGGATCTCCACAAATTTCACAACTATTGTCCATTAGACAATCCTTAGGAAGGTGGTCATTGAATTCATAGTGATGGCAAGGTACAAAAGGCTTGGCCTTTTGTTTTTGTTTCTGTTTAGAATCAGAAGGGTATTTTAAAGCATGAGCTTTAAAGTTTGCCATTTTTGATGTGGCTGTGTATGATTGGTGATCAGAGGTCCTGTGATCTTCTTTTTCCATATCATGCAGTAAAGGATTCTATAACAATCATCAGTGAAATGATTGGTAAAGTGACACAGCTCACACCTTTTCAGGGGTTTGGAGGGTTTTGGTTTGGTGCTTGAGGAAGCTGATTTGGGTTCCTTCTTCTTGGATTGAGAAGGTTTCTCAGAAGATTCAATCTTCTCACTCAGCTTCCTGACAAGCTCAGCCAACTGATCAATTTTAGAGTCAGGGCTTTCTGTTTTTACTTCAGAAGGGACTGAAGTTGATGAGTCATCAGTATGTACTGAGAATTCAAGGGTTTGCCTTTTCAGGATGGTTTTTCCCATTCCTGGCTTCTCCTTTGGAGAATGTTGAGAGTAGACCAATGATGTGAGGTCTGAGCTTGGTGCAGCACCATGAAGGATATTCAGAGCTGGGAGTGGTGGATATGATTCTGATTCAGACTCATTAACTGACTCAGTACTACTGGGTTGGAGTCCAAGCATATTTTTCAGAGCCTGACTTTCAGGAATCAAGATTTTTCCAGTCTCAAAGTTTGGTAACTTACTGACTGGGTTGTCCCTAACAATCCAGTCATTTGACTTGGGTTGCATTTCTTGCTAAAAAGATATGCCAGCTGGAATAAAGGTCTTTTCTTTGTGACTATCACTGGGGGTTTTAGTGAGTTGGTCTATTCCTATAATTTTCTTGTCATTATTAGGAATAAGACTCACTTTCATAGACCTTGGGGTTCTTTTTAGTCCAGCTTTTAATGACAGTTTTTTTTTTTTTTTTTTTTTTTTTTTGTTAAGTTCATTTTGAAGGGCTTAATTTTGTTTCAAAATCTTAGTGTTTTGAATTTGTAGTGTAATAATTTCTAACTTGGCTTGTTTTAATACAAGCAATTCATCTCTACACTTATTCAATTCTAACACAAGATTGTTATATTTTGAAAGCAAGTTAAGCCTTTGTTCTTCTACAAACTTAAGATCTACACAAATATAATTCATATAGGATTGCCAGTCAGAATCATCATCAATTGAAAGTAAAGTGTTTACCTTCTTCATGGTTATGTTCACCCACTCTCCATTCCTTACATGGCTTTTTCCAACAACCACCTGATCACCTTCAGAAAGGGCCATCAGTGCACTCACTCTAATTTCCTCATCTTCTGAGGAGACCTCTTCTTCATCCCAGTAATAAGCTTCTGCTACAAGAACCTTGTTCTTTGTCTGAACAGGTTTGGAAGTTTGAGCAGCCTGAGACATTGAGGGATTAGTTTCAAGAAGTGAAAGTTTAGCCTTAGCTTTCCTATATTTAGCCTCAAAGTCTTTTTGACCATTTTGAACATTATTGTTTTGAAAATGTTGGGTCGACTGAAGCATTCTAGGTTGAAACTTGCTAGTTCCTGAGAAAATGTTTCCAGAAAATTTATAAGAGGGTTATGAGATGGTTTTTGAATAACAGTCTTTAGCAAAATGACCCTTTCTACCACATCTGAAACATTCAGTGGTTTCATTTGCTTTAGCTTTTGAAAATTTAGACTGATTTCTTTTGATAAAACATTTTGAATTAGCAAGGAGTTCCCTTTCTTGGAATTCCAAGTTTAAATCATTTAGGTACTCATCACTAGTTCTTTCATCAATCTCATCTTCAGAATCCTCTTGAAAATCCTGCACAACACCATTAGAATAAAAGGTAGTTGATATGGGGGAGGAGGTCAAGGCCTTTTTGGTCTCAAGAGCCTTTTTTGTGTATGGGTATCTCCTAGAGATTAAGTTGTCTTCATAGACAAACTTCCCATAGATCTCAGGGAGCTCAAGGGTCTGAATGTGATTAGCATTCCTGAGGCCTTGTGAGAAGTTTAGCCACTTCTCAGGGAGACTGTTGACAAAGCCAACATTGATCTTGATGCGTGGGTTTTGCAACCTTACAACAGGTTTTACCTCTCGAGGGATCTCAAGAGGCTTACAACCCCACCAGGCAGTGTACCTGACCGATGTAGTATAGTGTAGTGGTAAGTACGGGGGATTGATCGTTCTCCACAGGGAATAGTGTTCGTTAGGTGTGAAAGACTACTCTAATTAGGTCTAAGGGTTGAGGAAGATTCTTTTTTATGTTTTTATATTTTTATGAAAGCAAGTAAAATCTCGGTTTTGAAGGAGTGGGCGGAATTAGTTGCTAGTCAACTAACCCAAAATTACTACGGATGCAAATAAAATAAAATAACAAAAATGAAAATGTGGTGAGAAACTTGTGTGTAGAGAAATGTGTTTACTTAGATTTCCTTACTCCCTAACTATCTTTTACCGGTTAATTAGTGTGTATTAGTCGCGTGGATGACGGGTGTATTCCTTAATACCATTCGTGGGGTGGCGTACTTACTTCCCCAACTCTACAAGCTCCTACTTCACTCCTATGTCGAGCCGGCTAGGAAGCTCCTAACATGGGATCACTAGAATTCGCTTGTGCATTAAATACAACCATAAAAACCTTTAGTACGCATTTGGTTCATGTTTCTTAAGACGTTCAAGCAAGTTACCGAATAGGAAGTTAGCCAGTTTTCTTAAGCCTAACATAGATAAACAATCATCCAATACAACTAACAACACACTAACAACCAATAATCAATAGCTAGGTTTCATTAGATCTAAGCAAACACAAGATAAATTTAGCCTAACATGTTAATCAAAAGACAAGAATAAGATAAAATCAAACAACACATAGACATATTGAATGATTAATTGATAACTTATCTTCAATGTAACATGGAAGATCTCAAGGCAAAAAGCCTTGAAAAAGAGGCTGAAATCGTCCTAGGGTTTTCTCCCAAAATTCCACACACTAAGCTCTCTCTAATGACAAAAAATTAGAAAACTATATATAGACTTTTGGATCTGACGGCGTCACCTTATGGATTGTGACGCCGTCACCTCGCCGCTTCTAGGGTTCCCGGATGACCTTCTTGACGCCGTCCCTCTTTAGCTCTTCAAAAATCCATTCTGGCTTATCAAGGCTTGACGCCGTCAGCTCGTGAACGTGACGCCGTCCCCTTATGATTTAAGCCGTGACGCCCTTGATCAAGTTAAAGCGTGACGCCGTCAGAATTCACATGCTATTTTCACTGGCCTATCATGAGTAAATTTCACGTCCACTTTTTCTTGCCAAAGCATGACGCCGTCTGGGGTTAAATGTGACGCCGTCAAGAGTAACTTTTAGCCGATTCTTGAGACTTTGTCGTTTTCTTCACTTTTATGCTCCAAAAACGTCCAAAAT
This sequence comes from Artemisia tridentata subsp. tridentata, assembly GCA_021014915.2. NCBI lineage: Eukaryota > Viridiplantae > Streptophyta > Magnoliopsida > Asterales > Asteraceae > Artemisia > Artemisia tridentata. The sequence continues at coordinate 111,066,742 of CP139509.1, read as the reverse complement.
GCCTCCTTTTCCAGATTTCTCCTCAAAAGTACCTAAAATGACAAAAGGAACGATTTAGGGCAATATTTGATCAAATAAATACGATTTAGGGCTTAAATGACCCCTTAAAAGCGGTACACTTTTCGCTTCATCAAATACCCTTACACTTGAGATTTGCTTGTCCTCAAGCAAATGCGCTTTTATTCTTATCAAAATACAAGTTAGGGGTCATTTAATGCAAACATAAAAGTAATTACAACAAATAATCGTTCCACTTTAATCATAATAAGCACGGAGATTATAAACTAGCACCTCACAAGTAGTGTTTAGATACTCACATCTCTCAAGTGTCATCAAAATAAATCTCATAAATGAAAACGGATAATATCTCTCACTACCTGTCATAGCAAATAGATTACCATAGGCTTGGGAAAGGATCGAAAACCTCCTCCACTAGGCGTAAGCACCTAAGATAAACTATCAAAGAGGGCTTTTAAATGGGTTATAACGTTAGGTGTAGGGAAAAGGAAAACACGGTTTGGTTGGATAAAGGATATTTTACTGGTGGCGAGTTAAAGATCTTGATCAATTACATGTACTATACAATGTTGCTAAGCCAAGACTAGACTCGATCTTAAGCTAAAAACAAAATAACAAAAACATAAAATAAACATAAAATGAAACGGGATGGTAGTCCGTATGTTTTTTCTATTTTTCTTTTTCTCATTTTTTTTTTTTTTTTTTTTTTTTTTTTTTTTTTGCATACACTTTTGCCCTACCATCCAAAATAATACATCATAGGGGCATTGCATTCCCCTTACACTTGAACTTTTACATAACTTTACAAATACTAATCTAATGACTCGAATTAAGATAATTGAAAAACTTGGAGTACTTTTAAAACATTTAGCACATATGGGGGTAATAATGTTGTTCTTCCCCATTACTCCATTACACTAGTACTTTACCCATGAGTCCCAATCGTCCCAAAATAATATGTACAAGGATATGACTCGACTTAGCAACCATGTAATCAACTAGATAATTAACTTGGGTTTAAACAAATGTTGTAACAATAATGCACTAAAAATGAGTGCATACAAGGTAGGCTAAGGCGATTTGGGTGTACATTTTAGTGGGGTGTAACAAATTCTTCCTTTAAGTAAAATGCTTAAAGGTCAAAACGAAAAGATAGGCTCTGAGGGGTGTACTAGGGGTATCGTGTACTAAAAATGAGTACAACGCAAAGGGTGTGGGAGAATTACTTGACCAATGTAGCCAAAGTAATTATAACAAAAACACAAGTGTAAAAACAATGGGTTAATCCTAATGCCTCTTATCATGTAGTAAATCTAACTACACGAATGTAGTCTCACTTGTGGCCTTGGAATGGTCCTAACGCAAGTTCTAGAATCTAAGTGCTACCGGTACACACATCATAGCATAAATGCTTTTCCTACCAATTCTAGGGGCGAACCTCACATATTTGGGGTGGAAAAAATTTTTTAGTGGTACGGTTTTTGTGCTAGTCATATAACTCCTATCCGTGAGACGCTCATTAAGATCAAAGTTTCACTCCTAAGTGTTGTAAAAAATTTTAAATTTGGCACTAAAATTACCCTAACAGGTATTTATCTCAGTTTTATTACACATCTACCATTAAACAAACAAAAATCAAGCGCAATTGTATTCTCTAAAATCGTACTTTTACCCCCCCCCCCTTACACTTAAGATGAACATTGTCCCCAATGTTCAAATAACAAGATGTAAAAGTAAAAAGTAAAAGAATGAAATCAAATACTCCCCTGATTCACTCGGTGGATAATGAAATTACACGGTTAGATCTTCCTCCAAGGTAATGTTGAAGCTCCATGACTAATGCATCGCCATAAGCTTGATTCCATAAACATCTCCTTGTCCAAAATAACCTGTTAAACCTGAGAAAACAAACACGAAAACCTGCATAACATCGGCGGGAAAAAATCTATATATAAGGATATAATGCTTGTGGAATGATAATTTTGCAGATTCCTGGAGATTATAAGTTGGAGATTTTAATAAAAACTTTTCTAAAAACAAAACTTTCAAAAATTTCTGAAAATTAAATCTGACGCCGTCAGGTTATAAACCCTGACGCCGTCAGAAATGACCTGACAAAAATTTTCATTTTAAGTTTCCGGAAAATTTCTGGAAAAACCTTCACCTTACTTCCTGGAAATCCTGCAAAACATCATTATGACTCGATACAAGCATTTGACTCAAACAAATACGAATATGTATGCTATTTTATTATTATTACGATTCATGTTCGTTTGTGTTCTAATAAACCGATTTAGATTTCCCTTACACTTAACTTTTGCAAAATACCTTTATATGTAGTTAAGACGAAGTTAAAAACAAAATAAAGTATTTTCACAATTTACTTTTGAACATGAATCAATACTAATAAAAATTAAACACACATACGGAAAATAAAATCAAACAAACAAATAAATAAACACACAAAGCAAATAAAACAAATAAAGCTTGGGTTGCCTCCCAAGAAGCGCTTTTCTTTATTAACGAGTCTTGTAGCTAGACTCAAAGTCACTCTACCCTATATAAGTGAGCTCGTCATCGAGGACGTCTTTAGGGTTAAGCTTGGATTGAAGTTTCCTATTGGTCCGCTTAGTACGATATATCTTTTCAAACTTCTCTCCATCCGGGTCATACAATGTCATCTTAATATGCCATGACCCATCTCCATCTTTGGGTGGTTTATCCCAATTCCACTTATGATCATCTTCCTCACAGATCCACTTATTCATTCCTAGGTTAATTGGCAAAACTCCTAGGAAATCAATCATCTTTCTAAAAACTAGAGAATCTTCAAATGGATCCAATTCGGTGTCCCTAGCCAAGAGTTGCTCTACCGAATGCCTTCGGTTAACAAAGTCCTCTTCTAGGTAAAATGGGCGTTGGGGTCCTATGAAGTCTCTATCAATCCAAGGTCCATATCTAGATGGTCTCCTATTCAACTCTAACCAATGGGGTGTCGGTTCATCACTAGTATCATATGAATGTTTCTTAACATCATAGACTGACCAAGTATCTCCTTCTCCTACCGCTATCTTGGATTCCTTACAATCAATCATAGCACTAGCGGTCGCCAAAAATCCTCTACCTATCAACAAGGGGCATGTAGGGTCGCTAACCATATCAAGGACGTGGAAATCGGCTAAAATGGTTAGTTTTCTAATGTGCACTAACACGTCCTTAACTACTCCAACCGGGTAAGCAACACTTCCATCCGCTAAGCCTATTACCACCTCGGTTTCTTCAAGTTTTCCAAGTTTTAGAGAGGTGTAGAGAGGTAACGGAAGTAGGTTAAGGCTTGATCCAAGATCGGCTAATGTGTCATAAGCCTCCGAATTACCTATCTTGCAAGGTAGAACAAATAAGCCCGGATCATCTAACTTCTTAGGTAGCTTGTTTTGAACAAAGGCGGTCCCTTTTTCGCCTAACTTGAGCTTCTTCTCATCCAACTCATCAACAACCGGACTTTCAAGGTGGAGCTCCTTGAATTCTTCGTCAAGGTTTTGAGTGGGAGGTGTTTCAACTATGTTGTTGACCAATTTGGATGTCATAACTTCTTGGTCATTTGGAACGACTTGGGTTTGTTTGAAACACGTGCTCATGGAATTGACCGAATAATATTGTGGACAAGAACTAGGGGACGAAACCGATGAAATAGCGTTGACGTTTAGTTTCGGGTTCTTGACCGTGTTGCTAGGGAGTGCTCCCATTTCTCGGTCATTGAGGGCTTTCAACAAGGTGTCAATCTTATCGGTCATCTCGCTTTGTTTTTGTTTGAAATCGGCTTCAAACTTGGCTAAACGAGCTTCTTGAGATGCCATAAATTGAGACATCAATCCTTCAAAGTTATCGGTACTACCATTGCCGGAAGGATTGTTGTTGAAAGTACGGTTCGAGTTGGAACCGCTTGATTGGAAACGATTAGGTGGGTTGGAAGAATTGGTTTGTTGTGCGTTTTGGTTTTGTTTCCACCTAAGGTTCGGGTGATTTTTCCATGAGGGGTTGTATGAATCACCATAATGGTTTGGCTCGGGTTTGAAAGTGTACCACTTGTCTCCCGCTCCGTCGGTACGCGAGGATGCGTAGTCCACAAAAGCTTGTTCGGGGAGTTCCATGCAATCACGAGTGTCGTGGGGACCACTACATAATTCACATGAAGAAGTGATTTTGTTCACTTGGCTTGAAGGTTTAGGAGCCTCGTAGGATTTCATGAGAAACTTGACTTGGTCTTCAAGTTCTATGATCCTATGGTCGGAAGTGCTTGAATTGTTCGAAGGCAAAGATATTGCCTTGACCGTTTTATTCAAATCACGGGGGTCACTCCAACTCTCGTTGTCATAAAGAGCAAGATCCTCTAGGAGAGCCCATGATTGTTCCGCACTTAGATCACGTAGCTTGCCACCGGCCGATTGGTCAATGGTTTGCCTCGTGGAGAGATTGATATGGTCATAGAAGATTTGGACTTGGAGCCAAAGTTCTATGCCATGGTGAGGGACTTTTTGGAGTAAGTCCTTGAATCGAGTCCATGCCTCGTAGAGAGTTTCGCCTTGACGTTGTTGGAACATCAAGATATCATTCCTTAGCTTGGTAGTTCTTCCCGGTGGGAAAAACTGAGCAAGGAAACGAGTGGTGAGATCATCCCAAGAGGTAATGGATCCCGCGGGTTGACGTTCTAGCCACTGACTAGCTTGGTCCCGCAGAGAGAATTGGAAGAGACGCAATCGGGTCGTCTCTCGAGTGGCAACATCAAGGTCTATAGAATCAACAATTTTAAGAAAGTCCTTGAGATGTTGATTAGGATCTTCAGAACGAAGTCCATGGAATGCGCATCCGCTTTGCACCAACCGGATGGTGTCGGATCGCAAGGGTGTGATATTAGCTCCTTAAGTGAGCTCAATGGTGTTTCGATAGCCATGGTGGCTAGGACGGGAATACTCTCCTAAAGTACGGGCTCTAGGAGGTGGTGGTGGTTGTTGTGGTGGTGGGTTGTGGTGGTTAAGGATATTACCATCTTCCATGATGTCGGATGGTATGGTTACGAACAAAGACACGAAGAAAATAGATAGACTAAAGAAAACCTAGAAAAACAAAATAAAAATCTCACTAGAAAGGAATCTAGTGAGTAGACCTAATAGAAATAAAAATTCAACCTAAACAATAACTATTCCCCGGCAACGGCGCCAAAAACTTGATGCGTGGGTTTTGCAACCTTACAACAGGTTTTACCTCTCGAGGGATCTCAAGAGGCTTACAACCCCACCAGGCAGTGTACCTGACCGATGTAGTATAGTGTAGTGGTAAGTACGGGGGATTGATCGTTCTCCACAGGGAATAGTGTTCGTTAGGTGTGAAAGACTACTCTAATTAGGTCTAAGGGTTGAGGAAGATTCTTTTTTATGTTTTTATATTTTTATGAAAGCAAGTAAAATCTCGGTTTTGAAGGAGTGGGCGGAATTAGTTGCTAGTCAACTAACCCAAAATTACTACAGATGCAAATAAAATAAAATAACAAAAATGAAAATGTGGTGAGAAACTTGTGTGTAGAGAAATGTGTTTACTTAGATTTCCTTACTCCCTAACTATCTTTTACCGGTTAATTAGTGTGTATTAGTCGCGTGGATGACGGGTGTATTCCTTAATACCATTCGTGGGGTGGCGTACTTACTTCCCCAACTCTACAAGCTCCTACTTCACTCCTATGTCGAGCCGGCTAGGAAGCTCCTAACATGGGATCACTAGAATTCGCTTGTGCATTAAATACAACCATAAAAACCTTTAGTACGCATTTGGTTCATGTTTCTTAAGACGTTCAAGCAAGTTACCGAATAGGAAGTTAGCCAGTTTTCTTAAGCCTAACATAGATAAACAATCATCCAATACAACTAACAACACACTAACAACCAATAATCAATAGCTAGGTTTCATTAGATCTAAGCAAACACAAGATAAATTTAGCCTAACATGTTAATCAAAAGACAAGAATAAGATAAAATCAAACAACACATAGACATATTGAATGATTAATTGATAACTTATCTTCAATGTAACATGGAAGATCTCAAGGCAAAAAGCCTTGAAAAAGAGGCTGAAATCGTCCTAGGGTTTTCTCCCAAAATTCCACACACTAAGCTCTCTCTAATGACAAAAAATTAGAAAACTATATATAGACTTTTGGATCTGACGGCGTCACCTTATGGATTGTGACGCCGTCACCTCGCCGCTTCTAGGGTTCCCGGATGACCTTCTTGACGTCGTCCCTCTTTAGCTCTTCAAAAATCCATTCTGGCTTATCAAGGCTTGACGCCGTCAGCTCGTGAACGTGACGCCGTCCCCTTATGATTTAAGCCGTGACGCCCTTGATCAAGTTAAAGCGTGACGCCGTCAGAATTCACATGCTATTTTCACTGGCCTATCATGAGTAAATTTCACGTCCACTTTTTCTTGCCAAAGCATGACGCCGTCTGGGGTTAAATGTGACGCCGTCAAGAGTAACTTTTAGCCGATTCTTGAGACTTTGTCGTTTTCTTCACTTTTATGCTCCAAAAACGTCCAAAATGCCTCCTTTTCCAGATTTCTCCTCAAAAGTACCTAAAATGACAAAAGGAACGATTTAGGGCAATATTTGATCAAATAAATACGATTTAGGGCTTAAATGACCCCTTAAAAGCGGTACACTTTTCGCTTCATCAGATCTCATGCTTAGACAAAACTACACCATCATTTGATAATTCGTTTATCAGGGTCTTGTATCTGGTATATGTCTGAGAGAGACTTTCAGAGTCCTTTGCCCTGAAAGTATTGAACTCAAGTTGCTGGTCCATGATCCTGTTTTCCTTGGTATCTGAGGGACCTTCAAAGCTATTAATCAAGTCATCCCAAGTTTGCTTGGCTGTTGAACAGTTGATGACTGATTCCATTATATCGTCAGGAAGACAAGATATAATTATGCTTTTCAGGCGTTGGTCTTGATTGACCACCCTTCTCTCATCAATGGTCCACTGAGCTTCAGGCTTGTTTAGCCCCTCAGCAGTCTTTGGGACATAAGGACCTTCTTTGACACAAGTGATGTAGTATGGTTCCATACCAGTCAAGTAGCAAAGCATTCGCTTTTTTCACTTGCTAAATTTTCCAGCTTCGAGTTTGGGGGCAACAGCTGAAAAGCTTCCACCCTTTCTATCGACGAGCTGGGGCACATTAATATCAACCATAGTAGGATCTTGGTTTTAAAAACCTTGAGCACTCTTAGATTTTTAAAATATTTTATAAACCAGAGGCTCTGATACCACTTGTTGTTCCCTTTACACACTTAGAAGTAACTACAAAGTTAATCTAATTGTGTTATGACATAGATTAATGTAATGATCAATTATAACTGATAAGTAAAACGTAAATATAAAAACACAAAGTTTTTCAACGTTTAAATTCTTATTAGAAATCAATCAAAGAATCTATTACCCAAGTGTTTTGCGGAACAAACACTTGGGATTGAATAGAAAATGTATGGTTTGTCTCCTATCTAAACTCAAGATATTCTAATATTTTAATCACTTATACTTAGATTACTTGCGTATAAATAGATCAGATGGAGAGAAGTTAAGTGTGCTTTGTATATTGAAAGCTTAGAACTTTTACAAAGTAACTTCTCTCCTACAAAGAGTATACAACTCACTGAGATAGCTCAGTGGGTATATTGTTACCACTCAAGCAAAACTTGAGTTTCGATAGGAGACACCAAAAACCCTTGTCTATTCAATCCCAAGTGTTTGTTCCGCAAAACACTTGGGTAATAGATTCTTGGAATTATTTCTAATAAGAATTTAAACGTTGAAAAATATTGTGTTTTTTATATTCACGTATTATAACTGTTAGAAATATTCTTTTCATTAATCTCAGTCATAAGCTCACTTAGTTTAACTTAATTGTTATAACTCGGTGTGCTAAGGGAACAACAAGTGGTATCAGAGCCTCTGGTTTATAAAACCTTTCAAAAACCCAGAGAGCTCCAGGTTTTTAAAACCAAGATCCTAAAATGACTGATACCAATGTACCCCAGTTAGTCGATAAAAAGGGTGGCAGCTATTCTGCTGTAGCACCCAGACTTGAGGCTGGCAAATTTAACAAATGGAAAAAATGTATGATTTGCTATTTAACTGGGATGGAACCCTACTACATCGCTTGTATCAAGGATGGTCCATTTGTCCCAAAAACTGTTGCAGGGCTAATTAAGCCTGAAGCTCAATGGATGGTCCATTGGTCAAGTAATTCTCCCACACCCTTTGCGTTGTACCCATTTTTGATACACGATACCCCTAGTACACCCCTCAGAGCCTATCTTTTCGTTTCGACCTTTAAGCATTTTACTTAAAGGAAGAATTTGTTTACACCCTACTTAAATGTACACCCAAATCGCCTTAGCCTACCTTGTGTGCACTCATCTTTAGTGCATTATTGTGACAACATTTGTTTAAACCCTTAGTTAATTATCTAATTGATTACATGCTTGCTAAGTTGAGTCATATCCTTGTACATATTGTTTTGGGACGATTGGGACTTATGGGTAAAGTACTAGTGTAACGGAGTAATGGGGAAGAACATCATTTATTACCCCCATATGTACGTTAATATTTTAAAGTACTCCAAATGTTTCGATTATCTTGATTCGAGTCATTAGAATAATTTTATGTAAAGTATGTAAAAGTTCAAGTGTAGGGATGGTACAAAGAATCCCTAGTGATGTATTGTTTTGGATGGTAGGGCAAGAGTGTATGAAAAAAAAAAAAAAAAAAAGTGAAGAAAAAGCATACGGACTACCATCCGCCTCTATCTTTTATTTATGTTTTGTTTTGTTCTATGTTTATTAGTTCGTGATTAGTTTAAGTTGAGTCGAGTCTTGGCTTAGCAACGCCTCATTCTACATGTAATTGACCAAGATGATTGACTTGCCACCAGTAAAAATATCCTTATCCAACAAACCGTGTTTTCCTTACCCCTACACCTAACATTATAACCCTTTGTAAAGACCTCTTTGATAGTTTATCCTAGGTGCTTACGCCAAATGTGGTGGAGGTTTTGATCCTTTCCCAAGCCTATGGTAATCTATTTGCTATGACAGGTAATGAGTGATATTTCTCCATTTTCATATATAAATTTACAACACCCAAGAGATGAGAGTATCCAAACACTTAATGAGAGGTGCTAGTGTATAATTTCCGTGCTTGTTTTGACTAAGGTGGAACGATCATTTGTTGTAATTACTTTTATATTAATGTTAAATAACCCCTAACTTGTATTTTGATTGGTGGAAAAGCTCATTTGCTTGAGGACAAGCAAATCCCAAGTGTAGGGATATTTGATGAGACGAAAAGTGTACCGCTTTTAGGGGGTCATTTAAGCCCTAAATCGTATTTATTTGATCAAATATTGCCCTAAATCGTTCCTTTTGTCATTTTAGGTACTTTGGAGAAGAAATCTGGAAAAGGAAGCATTTTGGACGTTTTTGGAGCGAAAAGTGAAGAAAACGGCAAAGTCTCCAAAATCAAGCTGGAAACAGAGCTTGATGGCATCACGCTTTGTAGGTGACGGCGTCACGTACTGGCAAAAGGATGAATATGAATTTACACGTGACGCGCCAGAAGGTTTTGTGACGGCGTCACGTGTTAATGGATGTAGGCCGTCAAGTGTTAAGTTAAAGAGAGACGGGCCAGAGGATTTTTGAAGGTGACGGCGTCAGGATCATAAACCTGACGACGTCAGATGATATAGAGTGACGGCGTCAAAGTATTCTTACACGAGAAGGAACCTTAGTAAAACCGCCACAAGTTAATCAAGACAATCACAACTCGCGCGCGGAGTAGCTGTTACTGTTTTGGCCATAAAATCCTCATACGAACTCGGATTTAGGTGATTCAAGAGGCCACAGAATCGGGACGAAAAGATCTATAATTTGGTGAAAAAGGGGAGATGACGCCGTCACTTGTTAAGGCTGACGTCGTCAGATCGATGCGGACAGAAAATCAGCTATAAATACAACATCACAACTTCATTTTTTGTAAGCCCCAAACCCTAAGTCCGATTCTAGGGTTAGGGTAGGTGTTTTTCCAGCAACTTAGAGGGTCTTAATCATGCCATAAACATCTTGTAATGGTTTGTTTATTGATTCAATCCTATACTATATCTTCAATTATCATTATTGTCAATTGCTCTTCATCGATTATGTGTTGCTAATTCACCTTGTGTCTACTTATGATTGTGTGAAACTTGTATATAATTAATTAGATCTTATTGATTCCTTGTTGATGTATGTGTCTATCGTCATCAATAAAGGTGTGACACTTCAATAGATCTAATTGGTTTAGCTTATAATTCTTGTTTCCTATTGTCTCTTGTTTGATTGGGTGATATCGATGTTAGGCTTAAGAAAACTGGCTAACCTCCTATACGGTAACTTGCTTGAACGTCTTAAGAAACATGAACCAATGCGTACTAGGTTTATTTGGTTGTATTTAATGCATGAGCGAATTCTAGTGATCCCATGTTAGGAGCTTCTTAGCCGGCTCGACATAGGAGTGAAGTAGGAGCTTATAGAGTTGGGGAAGTACGTACGCCACCCCACGAATGGTATTAAGGAATACAACCCGTCAATTAAAACAAGGTGTGACAATTCAATAGGTAGAATTGGATAGCTAGCAAGGAGTAATACATCATAGGTAGATATGCTTCACTTCCCTTGTAGAACCCTAGTTTACTTTTCTTGCATATTAGTTTAGTTAGTAGCTTTTGGGTTAGTTGATTAGCAACTAATTCCGCCCCTTCTTCCAAAACACGAGATTTTTACTTGCTTTCCATAAAATATAAAAATACAAAAAGAATCATCCATCACCTCTAGACCTAGTTAGAATAATTTCAATCCTAACGAACACTATTCTTTGAGTTGAACGATCAATCCCCCGGTACTTGCCACTTTACTATACTACAACGGTCAGGTACACTGCCTGGTGGGGATTGCAAGCCTCTTGATATCCCTTAAGAGGTAAAACCTGTTGTAAGGTTGCAAAACCACGCATCAAGTTTTTGGCGCCGCTGCCGGGGAATAGTTATTATTTAGGTTGAAATTTTATTTTTATTAGGTCTACTCATTAGATTCCTATCTAGTGAGATTTTTATTTTCTTTTTATTAGCTTTCTCGTAGTCTATCTTTTCTTTGTACTTTTGTTCGTAAAGTTTTTCCATTGACTCTTCCGTTCACCATTATGGAGTACGCGAATCCACCATACTACCGACCACGAAATCCATTTGCCCCTAATGACATCTTGATGTTCAACCAATATCGAGATGAACCCATATATGATGCATGGACTCGTTTTAAAAACTTACTCCGAATAGTCCCTCATCATAGCTTCGATTTAGCATCCCTAACCCAAATCTTTTACGATCGTGTCGACCGATATGACCAAATGTGCATTAACGATTTTGCTGATAGGGACATTAGGGAATTAAATGCTGAAGAAGCATGGGATACCATAGAAGATTGTGCCCAATATTATTATAGAGTAGACAACCCAACAAACGTTAGTACAAGTCAATTGACCACAAATTTCAAGGATCATGAAACATGTTTGTTTGGGGATGAGGGTAGAGTTGAGCCACCTAGTTGCATGTCATGGTTAGGCACTACCATAATACAGGATGAACACATAGGTGATCTTGACACAAGGAATGATGAGGTAAGTAACATAAGCCCGCTAAATACCCCACAAGTCCTACCATCATTTGAGGCACACACACCGCCCGTGACTTACCCAGAAGAAGTAGAAGTGACTCTAGGAATCCCAATGGAGGTAGAACCCTTGGACCAAGCACAACTAGAGGATATATGTTTGAACACTTTTAGTGATGACCTTACTCTTAGTTCTAGGGAATTTCCTAGTGTTGATGAACCGGAACCTCAACCTTTACACAACTTTTCATCCTTAGATTTACATCTAGGAGACAAAAGAGGAACCGACCCACCCATCAACCCTTATTATCCGGGTAGTTTTAGGATGAAGGAAGCCATTCACTCACCCCCTTCACCTCACGTGGCATATTTCCACCCTAAGGGTGTGTATCGCTACTTTCACCCGCACTTAATCCTAAGTGTAGGGAAAACCTCCCCTATTTTTGTTAAATAAGGGTAGAGTCAGGCTCGTGACTCGAACAAAAACAAGCGCTTCTTGGGAGGCAACCCAAGCTTTATTTGTTTAATTGTTTGATGTTTTTATTTGTTTGTTTGTGTCATATATGCTTAATCATAATTGTTAAATTTTCATGTTTCGAATAATTTGTGAAAATGCTTTATTTTGTTTTTAACCTCGTCTTAATTGCATATAAAGGTATTTTACAAAAAAAAAAAGATAAGTGTAGGAAAGTTTATATTTTGTTAAAAAGAACAAAATTCGAACATGAAAAATTCACAATTCATGATTAGCATGTATTCTATCTTGTTTATGTGTCAATACTTGTGGACATGTTTTGTGAGTCCCTATTTGTAAGTCATCCCGTAAGTATCCTATCCTTTTATTGCTTTGTTTTGTTTTTATTTCTAAGTCTGGAAATACATCTAGTTGTGGTTTTTCTTTGTTCGGTTTGATGCTTTGGTTTTTGTGTTTGTTGGTTACAGGTATTATTGGATAAGAAGATGTACGTGCAACACATCAAGAGGATGATTATATTTTTGGAGTGAAGCTTATCATGTTCATTCTCTTGGAGGGTGATTTAACCATATTATCACATCATCCATACCGAGCGAATCAGGGGAGTATTAGTTTCTTCCATTCTCATTTATTTTTACTTTTACATCTTTTGTCTAGAACATTGGGGACAATGTTCGGATTAAGTGTAGGGAGGGTAAATTAGGATGCCTTAGAAACTACAACTTCGCTTGATTTTTGTTTTGTTTAATAGTGAATGTGTAATAAAGCCAAGAGAAATATTGGTTAGGGCAATTTTAGCACCAAATTTAAAATTTTTTACAACATATAGGAGTGAAACTTTGATTTTAGTAAGCGACTCATGGATAGGGAATTGTATGACTAGCACAAAAACCATACCACTCAAAAATTTCCACCCCAAATATGTGAGGTTCGCCTTTAGATCTTTAGGAAAAAGCATTCATTGTTGGTGCTTATGAGTGTACCGGTAGTTTATAGATTCTAGAACTTGCGTTTGTGATGCATACCGAGACCGCTAGTGAGACTACATTCGTGTAGTTAGGATTGACTACATGATAAGAGGCATTAGGATTAACCCATTGTTTTACTCCTGTGTTTTTGTTATAACTACTTTGGCTACATTGGTCAAGTAATTCTCCCACACCCTTTGCGTTGTACCCATTTTTGGTACACGATACCCCTAGTACACCCCTTAGAGCCTATCTTTTCGTTTCGACCTTTAAGCATTTTACTTAAAGGAAGAATTTGTTTACACCCTACTTAAATGTACACCCAAATCGCCTTAGCCTACCTTGTGTGCACTCATCTTTAGTGCATTATTGTGACAACATTTGTTTAAACCCTTAGTTAATTATCTAATTGATTACATGCTTGCTAAGTTGAGTCATATCCTTGTACATATTGTTTTGGGACGATTGGGACTTATGGGTAAAGTACTAGTGTAACGGAGTAATGGGGAAGAACATCATTTATTACCCCCATATGTACGTTAATATTTTAAAGTACTCCAAATGTTTCGATTATCTTGATTCGAGTCATTAGAATAATTTTATGTAAAGTATGTAAAAGTTCAAGTGTAGGGATGGTACAAAGAATCCCTAGTGATGTATTGTTTTGGATGGTAGGGCAAGAGTGTATGAAAAAAAAAAAAAAAAGTGAAGAAAAAGCATACGGACTACCATCCGCCTCTATCTTTTATTTATGTTTTGTTTTGTTCTATGTTTATTAGTTCGTGATTAGTTTAAGTTGAGTCGAGTCTTGGCTTAGCAACGCCTCATTCTACATGTAATTGACCAAGATGATTGACTTGCCACCAGTAAAAATATCCTTATCCAACAAACCGTGTTTTCCTTATCCCTACACCTAACGTTATAACCCTTTGTAAAGACCTCTTTGATAGTTTATCCTAGGTGCTTACGCCAAATGTGGTGGAGGTTTTGATCCTTTCCCAAGCCTATGGTAATCTATTTGCTATGACAGGTAATGAGTGATATTTCTCCATTTTCATATATAAATTTACAACACCCAAGAGATGAGAGTATCCAAACACTTAATGAGAGGTGCTAGTGTATAATTTCCGTGCTTGTTTTGACTAAGGTGGAACGATCATTTGTTGTAATTACTTTTATATTAATGTTAAATGACCCCTAACTTGTATTTTGATTGGTGGAAAAGCTCATTTGCTTGAGGACAAGCAAATCCCAAGTGTAGGGATATTTGATGAGACGAAAAGTGTACCGCTTTTAGGGGGTCATTTAAGCCCTAAATCGTATTTATTTGATCAAATATTGCCCTAAATCGTTCCTTTTGTCATTTTAGGTACTTTGGAGAAGAAATCTGGAAAAGGAAGCATTTTGGACGTTTTTGGAGCGAAAAGTGAAGAAAACGGCAAAGTCTCCAAAATCAAGCTGGAAACAGAGCTTGATGGCATCACGCTTTGTAGGTGACGGCGTCACGTACTGGCAAAAGGATGAATATGAATTTACACGTGACGCGCCAGAAGGTTTTGTGACGGCGTCACGTGTTAATGGATGTAGGCCGTCAAGTGTTAAGTTAAAGAGAGACGGGCCAGAGGATTTTTGAAGGTGACGGCGTCAGGATCATAAACCTGACGACGTCAGATGATATAGAGTGACGGCGTCAAAGTATTCTTACACGAGAAGGAACCTTAGTAAAACCGCCACAAGTTAATCAAGACAATCACAACTCGCGCGCGGAGTAGCTGTTACTGTTTTGGCCATAAAATCCTCATACGAACTCGGATTTAGGTGATTCAAGAGGCCACGGAATCGGGACGAAAAGATCTATAATTTGGTGAAAAAGGGGAGATGACGCCGTCACTTGTTAAGGCTGACGTCGTCAGATCGATGCGGACAGAAAATCAGCTATAAATACAACATCACAACTTCATTTTTTGTAAGCCCCAAACCCTAAGTCCGATTCTAGGGTTAGGGTAGGTGTTTTTCCAGCAACTTAGAGGGTCTTAATCATGCCATAAACATCTTGTAATGGTTTGTTTATTGATTCAATCCTATACTATATCTTCAATTATCATTATTGTCAATTGCTCTTCATCGATTATGTGTTGCTAATTCACCTTGTGTCTACTTATGATTGTGTGAAACTTGTATATAATTAATTAGATCTTATTGATTCCTTGTTGATGTATGTGTCTATCGTCATCAATAAAGGTGTGACACTTCAATAGATCTAATTGGTTTAGCTTATAATTCTTGTTTCCTATTGTCTCTTGTTTGATTGGGTGATATCGATGTTAGGCTTAAGAAAACTGGCTAACCTCCTATACGGTAACTTGCTTGAACGTCTTAAGAAACATGAACCAATGCGTACTAGGTTTATTTGGTTGTATTTAATGCATGAGCGAATTCTAGTGATCCCATGTTAGGAGCTTCTTAGCCGGCTCGACATAGGAGTGAAGTAGGAGCTTATAGAGTTGGGGAAGTACGTACGCCACCCCACGAATGGTATTAAGGAATACAACCCGTCAATTAAAACAAGGTGTGACAATTCAATAGGTAGAATTGGATAGCTAGCAAGGAGTAATACATCATAGGTAGATATGCTTCACTTCCCTTGTAGAACCCTAGTTTACTTTTCTTGCATATTAGTTTAGTTAGTAGCTTTTGGGTTAGTTGATTAGCAACTAATTCCGCCCCTTCTTCCAAAACACGAGATTTTTACTTGCTTTCCATAAAATATAAAAATACAAAAAGAATCATCCATCACCTCTAGACCTAGTTAGAATAATTTCAATCCTAACGAACACTATTCTTTGAGTTGAACGATCAATCCCCCGGTACTTGCCACTTTACTATACTACAACGGTCAGGTACACTGCCTGGTGGGGATTGCAAGCCTCTTGATATCCCTTAAGAGGTAAAACCTGTTGTAAGGTTGCAAAACCACGCATCAACAGCCAAGCAAACTTGGGATGACTTGGTAAATAGCTTTGAGGGTCCCTCAGATACCAAGGAAAATAGGGTCATGGATCTTAAACTTGAGTACAATACTTTCAGGGCAAAGGACTCTGAAAGTCTCTCTCAGACCTACACCAGATACAAGACTTTGATAAATGAGCTATCAAATGATGGTGTAACTTTATCTAAGCATGAGACTAATGTTGGCTTTGTCAACAGTCTCCCTGAGAAGTGGCCCAACTTCTCAAAAGGCCTGAGGAATGCTAACCACATTCAGACCCTTGAGCTCGCTGAAATTTATGGGAAGTTTGTCTATGAAGACAACTTGATCTCAAGGAGATACCCTGACTCAAAAGCTCTTGAGTCCAAAAATGCCTTAACCTCCACACCCATATCAACTGCTTTCTATTCTAATGGTGTTGTGCAGGATTCTCAAGAGGATTCTGAAGATGAAATTGATGAAAGGACTGGTGAAGAGTACCTGAACGACTTGAACTTGGAATTCCAAGAAAGGGCACTCCTTGCTAGTTCAAGACGTTTCATCAAAAGAAATCAGTCCAACTTTACAAAATCAAAAGCAAATGAGACCACTGAATGCTTTAAATGTGGTAAAAAGGGTCATTTTGCTAGGGACTGTTATTCTAAAACCATCTCAGAACCCTCTTACAAATTCTCAGGAAACAGTTCCTCAGGAACTAGCAAGTTTCAACCTAAAATGTTTCAGTCCACCCAGCAATTTCAAAACAAGGGTCAAAAGGATTTTGAAACAAAATATAGGAAAATCAAAGCTAAACTTGCACTTCTTGAAACTAACCCCATATTGTCTCAGGCTGATCAAACATCTAAACCTATTCAGACAAAGAACAAGGTATTAGTAGCTGAAGCATATGATTGGGATGAAGAAGATGTTTCCTCAGATGAGGAAATAAAAGTTAGTGCACTGATGGCACTTTCTGAAGAGGATCAGGTGGCTGTGGGAAAAAGCCATGCTAGGAATGGAGAGTGGGTCAACATCACCATGAAGAAGGTAAATACTTTACTTTCTATGGATGATGATTCTGATTGGCAGTCTTACATGAATTATATTTGTGTTGATCTAAAGTTTGTTGAGGAACAAAGGCTTAACCTGTTTTCAAAATATAACAATATTGTGTCAGAATTGAATAAATGTAGAGATGAACTGCTTGTACTAAAGCAAGCCAAACTAGAAACAATAACTCTACAAATTTAGAACACTGATATTTTGAAACAAAACCAAGCCCTATAAGCTAAACTTAACAAAGAAAAGGCTGTCATCCAAAGCTGGACCAAGAAGAACCCCAAGGTTTTTGACACTGTGGGATTAATCTCTCAGAAAACCATTGGAATTGACCCTCTTATGGTTGATCCAACTGTGTGTCACAGTGAACTAAACTTTGTTCCAGCTGGCATATCTTTTGAGCAAGAAATGCTTTCCAAGTCTCATGACTGGATTGTCAGGGACAACCCAGTCAGTAAGTTACCAAACTTTGAGACTGGAAAGATCTTGCTTCCTGAAAGTCAGGCCTTGATAAATATGCTTGGACTTACTGAACAACTCAGTAAGCTTGAACTCACTGAACAACTCAGTAATACTGAGTCTGTGAATGAGTCTGAATCAGAATCATACCCACCACTTCCTCCACTGAATACCCTTCAGGGTGCTGCACCTAACTTAGGCCTCCCACCAATGGTCTTCTCACCACACTCTCCAAAGGAGAGATCAGGAAAGGGAACAACCATCCTGAAGAGACCAACCCTTGATGTCTCAGTAAATACTGATGACTCATCAACTTCAGTCCCTTCTGAAGTAATAACCCAAAGCCCTGATTCAAAATTTGATCAGTTGGCTGAAATGGTCAGGAAGCTGGGGGAGAAGATTGCATCTTCTGAGAAACCTTCTCAATCCAAGAAGGAACAAAAACCAGCTTCCTCAAAGACCAAACCCAAACCCACAAAACCCCTAAAAAGATGTGAACTGTGCAACTATACAAATCATCTCACTGATGATTGCTATAGAGTCCTTTATTGCATGATTTGCAAAAAGGAAGATCACAGGACCTCTGATCATAAAAAATGCTCAGTCATGTCAAACTTTTCAGGACTAAAGGCTCAGTGCTTGAACTACCCTTCTGATTCTAAGCAGAAACAGAAGCAAAAGGCCAAGCCTTTTCCACCTTGCCCATTATGTGGATTCAATGACCATCATCCTGAGGATTGTCAAATTGACAAACACTGTGAATCTAGTGGAAGTTCCACTCAGATATCCTCAGGAAAAGAGAGGGTCATTCAGTCAAGAAGAGGAATGATTAAACAATCCTCCTAGACTACTGAGGCTACCCCTGCGACAAAATGCAAAACATGTGGTAGCTCAGTCCACTCAACCACTAACCATGAATCGATTAATACTTTCATAAAGACCTACAATACCAAACCCTCCATGAAATGGAGTCCTAGAAAGAACTGACCCAGTTTACTATTTGTGCAGAGGCATGCCAGGGATCCTATTTGGCATCTAGACAGTGGATATTCAAGGAGCATGGCTGGTGTTAAGGAGTGTCTGCACAAATATGTGGAAGAACCAGGACCCAAAGTGATATTTGCTGATAATTCATCATGTCTCACTGAAGGTTATGGTTCAGTAAACTGCAATGGTATTGTCTTTACTAGGATAGCTTATGTAAATGGTCTTAAGTACAATCTGATCAGTGTCAGTCAACTATGTGATGCAAAATACATAGTTCAGTTTGATGATAAGCAAGGAACCATCTTCAATGCAAATAAAGAAATTGTCCTCATTGCACCAAGAAGACAAGATGTTTATGTACTAGACATGTCCAGTCTAACTCAGGATGGAACTTGTCTCTTTGCTAAGGCCACTGATACACTCAACTGGCTTTGGCATAAGAGACTCACCCACCTGAACTTAAAAAACATAAACAATCTTGTAAAACAAAACAAGGTCCTTGGCTTACCATCACTTGTGTTTTCAAAGGATAAACCATGCTCAGCTTGTGAAAAAGGTAAACATCACAGAGCATCCTTTAAAACCAAAACCAACTTTTCCATCAGGAACTGCCTACATCTTCTCCATATGGATTTATTTGGACCTGTCAGTCCAAGGTCTATCAACCATGAGAAGTATACTCTGGTCATAGTGGATGATTACTCTAGATACACTTGGGTATTCTTCCTGATCAAGAAGAGTCAGGCAGCTGAAACAATCACGTCCTTTGTCAGGAACATAGAAAATCAAAATGACATCAAGGTCAAACAGATTAGAACTGACAATGGGACTGAGTTCAAAAATTATGAACTTGAATGTTTCTATGATGAGGAAGGTATCTCCCAAAACTTTTCCTCTCCATACACAGCTGAACAAAATGGTGTTGCTGAAAGGAAAAATCGAACACTCATTGAAGCTGTTAGGACAATGCTAAGTGGATCAGTCCTTTCCAAACATTTTTGGACTGATGCAGTCAAAACTGCCTGTTATACACAAAACAGATCCATCATTGTCAAGAGACATGGGAAAACCCCATATGAGTTATTCAAAGGAAGAATCCCTGACATCAGCTACATTCATGTCTTTGGGTGTCCAATGTTTATTCATAATCACAAGGATCACTTAGGGAAATTTGATGCAAAAGCTGATGATGGATACTTCCTGGGATACTCACTTGTCTCAAAAGCCTTCAGAGTGTTCAACACAAGGAGACAGCAGACTGAGGAAACATTTCATGTTACCTTTGATGAGAGCACTGATGCAATCAGGTTCTCAACTGCCTCAGTAGAAGAGATAGGAATTGATAACTCTTCAAGATATCCTCCTGATGAATATCTTCCTGAAAACAATCCTTCTACTCAGTATCAAGATGATGCTAACCTCTCCTATTACATAATCCCTCACAACCTACCTAACCCAACCATCACTGAGTTTGTTGAGGCACATGTAAACACTGATGAAATTAATCAGTCTGTTCAAAATGGTCAAGAACCAAACAATCTCAGTGATCAGGTAGACACTTAAGATCCAATCAACGATCATGTATCTACTCCAGAACCAACCCCTCTACCCAATCAGGCCTCCACAAGTTCAAATCAGTATCCAGGACCTCAGGAAAGTTGGACTAGGTCTCAGGACATTGAACTCGTCAATATTATTGGAGAGCCTACTGAAGGCATCCTCACCAGGAGCATGGCTGCTAGTCTAAGAGCAGCCTCAGCCAATGAATGCCTATTTGTGGACTTCATTTCCACAATTGAACCCAAAAGTGTTAAAGAAGCACTTACACATCCAAGTTGGGTTCAGGCCATGCATGATAAACTGGAACAATTTGACAGAAACAAGGTAATGACCTTGGTCAAATATCCTGAGAATGTCTCAGTCATTGGCATGAAATGGGTATTCAAAAACAAAACTGATGAAAATGGCATAGTCATTAAAAACAAAGCCAGACTTGTAGCCAAAGGCTATAATCAACAAGAAGGCATTGACTATGAAGAAACATTTGCACCAGTAGCAAGAATGGAAGCCATCAGGATCTTCCTTGCTTTTGCTACATACATGAACTTCAAGGTGTACCAAATGGATGTTAAAAGTGCATTCTTAAATGGTTCACTGAAAGAAGAAGTTTATGTTCAGAAACCTCCTGGATTTGAAAGCCATGAGTTTCCTGATCATGTCTGTAAGCTCAATAAAGCCCTTTATGGACTGAAACAAGCTCCCAGTGCATGGTATGAAACTCTCTCAGCCTTTCTGATCCAAAACAAATTTGTCAGAGGCAAGATAGACAACACATTGTTTATCTATAAGACAAATACTAATGTCATACTAGTACAAGTGTATGTTGATGACATCATCTTTGGCTCAACAAGTTATAAGCTTTGCAAACAATTTGAAAAACTAATGGCTAAGCAATTTGAAATGAGCATGATGGGAGAATTAACCTACTTCCTTGGTCTTCAGATCAAGCAGACTGATAAAGGAACCACTATCAGTCAAGAGAAGTATGTTAAGAACCTACTGAAAAAAGTATGAACTCAGTGACTATGACTCAGTCAAGAATCCCATGGTTCCCCCAAACAACCTTGGTCCTGATCTCACTGGTAAACCAGTAAATCAAACTCTCTTTAGATGAATGATAGGATCACTGATGTATCTACTTGCATCAAGGCCTGATATCCAATTCTCAGTATGTCTATGTGCCAGATATCAATCTGACCCAAGAGAATCACACATACTGCTGTGAAAAGGATATTCAGGTACCTAAAAGGTACGCCAAACCTTGGATTATATTATCCAAAATGCTCAGGCCTTGATCTTAAAGGATACTCAGACTCTGACTATGCTGGATGCAACATGGACAGAAAAAGCACCTCAGGCTCTTGCCAAATACTTGGTGGGAAACTAGTATGTTGGAGTGCTAAGAAGCAACAATCAGTTGCCTTGTCCTCAGCTGAGGCTGAATATATTGCAGCAGCTAGTTGTTGTGCAAATGTACTCAGGATGAAAAGTCAACTCAGTGACTATGGAATTCAGTATAAGATGGTACCCATCTTTTGTGATAACACAAGTGCAATTGCAATCTCAAATAACCCTGTTCTTCATCAGAGAACAAAACACATTTATATTAGATATCATTTCATCAGGGACCATGTCATGAATGGTGACATTGAATTACACTTCATCCCTAATGAATATCAGTTAGCTGATATCTTCACCAAACCTTTGGATGAACCAACTTTCACAAGACTGAAAGCTGAATTAGGAATGTTGGATATCGAGAATCAGTCCACTGATTGAATCCTTCCAACTGAAGTGTAAATTCTTAAAACCTCAGATCCCTGACTCAATGTGTACATCAGTGAAAACAAATCACTGAATCCTCAACCTCAGGGACTAAACCCAAGTTCCTAAAATCTTTAAGGTTCAGGAACTAAACCCAAGTTCCTGAATCCTTGTAGCTCTGGAATCTTTCCTTATTCCTGAATAATTAGTGACTAATCCCAAGTCCCTGAAAAACCATCACTGAATGAAAAGTCATTCAGGGCCCTGAAAAAGGACATTCAATACTAACTTAAATGCTCTAAGTATCTAGTTAGTAAATGTCCGATGTTGGTAACTGAATTCTTATTAATATAAGAATATTTGTTCTTTTTGCCTTTCTGGCTTCCACCTCTGGGCCACCACATTCCCACTTGGCATTAAATGCCTCTCCAATCACATTACAAATACGTGATGACTTATCTCTGCAAATTACATTTTTGCAGAACTGCTCAACTGTTCACCTTGACTGTTGCGCCAAACCAGGGAAAAGTGGAGTGTTGGCATTAAATGCGGATCCCAAAACATTTCATTCAAAACAGTTTCCAATAATTCTTTTTGAATAAATTAAATCCGCTTAATGCCTAAAGTACCCTCCACTTCAATTCCCTATAAATACCCCAACCAAAAAGAACACACACACGTCTATTAGAAATTTTAAGCAAATTCTGCCCATTTTTTCTCTCAAAACTAATAGTGTGTGTTCTTAGCTTTAAGAAATCCCAAACCATCTTTGTTACCAGACTTACCAACAAATATGGCTTCTTCTAAAGCTGTGACATACGCCCCTAATGTGGATTTCACATTGGAGGGTGTAGACCTAACAAAGAACAATGTGGTAGGAAATTTCTCTTATCCACAAAACTACCCAGCCTACAAGAGCGTTATGAAATTTCTTCGTAATTGTTTTCTTGCAAAGGCTTTCACCCACACCCCCTCAGTCATCTACCATGACTATTTGAGGGAATTCTGGTGCACGGCTGTGGCTACCAGCCCCAAAGACACCAAAGAGTCAATCATCACCTTCACGGTGATGAATGGGAGCAGAACCCTCTCCTTTGGCTACTCAAACTTCATCAAAGCCACAGGCCTTGACTTTGCTGAAGCGTTTGCACCCAACCCTACTGATCAGGACATAAAGAATGAACTGATCTTTTTAGCACCCCACGACACCAGACGTCCTACAACGTCTGCTGGAGGCTTATTGGAGAAAGCTCCAGTAGTCAAAACATGGTTCCATCCTATCTGGAGGATACTGATGACATTTGTCATTCAGGTCCTAGGTGGAAATAAATCCTCTACGGAACAATTGAACTCATCACAACAATTGATGCTGTTCAGGCTCCTTGAGGGTACAAAAATTGACATCGGAGGAATAATCTTCCGAGACCTAATTTGGCATGTGCTTAAACACATACCTTTTCTTGACCAAAACCGGACCTAAAAAGACCAAAAACTAACCAAATTGCCAAAAGATATTGTGTTTTTGTGTTTTTGATTGTGCAGGGATGGATATTGCAAAAAAACGACAAAAGACACGGAAAACCCGAGAAAACGAGCACGAGATATGGAAAAGACTCAAAGCCGATGCCGGAAAAGAAAATATGGTCAAAAAGTCAACCAAGGTCCTCCAAGTATCAAAGTTTGTCAAAATCAGCCCTTAGATCATCTTTTGAAAAATGGCAGCAAAGGTCCCTCAAAATCCAGAAATTACATAAAAGGTCCCTATAATTAAAACCCTTAAACCCTTAACTACTTAAACCCGGATCCCTTTATAAATACCCAACCCACACCTTTATTATAACCCAGCCCACACCCTTTAAATCCTTAACCCGAACCCAAAGCTTTTACCCGGTCCACCAACCCAATAACCCGGTCAAGAGTTAACTACTACTCGGTCAAACAAAGTTAAAAAAAATAAACAACCTCACCCGCCTTATTGTTCTTCCCCAATTTTTTACCTATGAACCCTAGTTTACCCCGTACACCAATTACCGAGATTAAGGGTAAAATCGACCAATCATGGGACTTCTAGAAGGTGTCAGAGGTGTCAGGAAGCACAGAACGCACGAGTGGACACATGGCAGCATGCTATTGGACCGAACACCTCACAATTCTTGATCAAACGGCTGTGGATGATAGGATTTGATCTAAGGGTGGAAAAGGACTCATGAGCACATGGATTGATGACATGGCTAAAGCTCCTAGATCCTTCCTACGTCGGCTATAAATAGAGGATCACTCTTCATTGTTGTTCATGTAATTTTTAGTATATTGTTATGCTGTCAGTTTTATCTCTGAATTGTAGTTTTTAAAATTCCCTTTGTAACTCTTAATTTTAGTTAATGAAAATTTAGTCTTGTTCCACTTTTGATCTTAATCTCTTATGTGTTATCTCTTATTTTAGCTTATTTTAAAGTTTTCAGTAGCTTATTACAAATCTCTCTAGCTTATTTCAACATTGTTTATCATTTGTTCAAATTATTTCAAAATATCCAAAAATATTGAGAAAATACCAACAATAAATAAAAAATAAATAATCCAGCTTACAAATAAGCTGTTTTCTTAGTTTGTAAGCTTATATAAGCTCTGTAGTTTATTATAAGCTTTTATTAAGTTCACTATTGGTTTTACTGCTTATTTTCACTCATATTGTCATTTTATATCACCTAGATTAACTGTTTTTAAGATTTGTTCATTTAAACTCAAAAATCAAAAAAAAAAATCAACTGTGGTCAACTGTTTCATTTCCATGGCGATTGCTGATTGGAGTGATGGTCTAGGAGGAGAAATGGAAGCCTCTAGCCTGTCTAAAGACAGGCAAGCTTAGTGAACTCCCTCTGTTCTTGCTGAGGGAGAAGTGCTTTGTAAGTTTCAATCTCATTTTTTTGTTCTATTTTGCATCAGTTGAGTTGGATTAAATTTAGTGTTGTTTGATTGTTGATCTTTGCTTGTTAGTTATTAAATTGGATAGGTAATCATAGATCAGTTGTTGGTTAAGTATATTTCAGTTTGTTATAAAGTGATTAGTGCAACAGTTGGTAAAATAAGCCATTGTAGGGACTGATTTTGAAGCTTGGATTAAAAGTACTGTTCATTGGTGATATTTCTGAGTTTGGATTGATGTTTATTGAGTATAGGTTGCTGTTGGGATTAGATGTTAAGTGATGTTGTAGTTCATGTGAAATTTTGGATAATTAGTGCAAGAGTTTTTGAATCAAAGGCTGCCATAATAAGCTCTTAATAAGCTAGGATGATCAGTAGAGATTAATTGGTGTTTCTGTGTCTAAAAATAGTGTTTTAAGTAGAGTTTAAAGTGTTGGATTAGTTTCAAAAGCTTCGCGCCAAATTTCCCTAGTCTGTGTGCAAACTAAGTCTGAGCAGAACAGTCAAAAAGCCCACTTTCTAGCTTAATTTTTGGCTTATCAACTTAAGCCATAGTTCTGATTTTTGGTTTTTATAGTAGTCCACATAGTAGGCTATAAGCACAACATCTGGGATTTCTAGATTGTCAGCTTATTAAAGTGCTTTTTCAGGCCTGCAAGTTGGACCAAAACCTGTGCAGACCTGGGTACTCAGAAATTGTGCACATTAGCAGATTTTCTAGGGCTTAATTGAAGTTCAATCGGGTTGTTAGATTTAGAGCTTTTGTGTTTTTTGCACACTCAGTAGTTCTGTTAAGCTTTTGCCCCATTTACTTTCATCTTATCAGCTTATTAGAGTGCTTATTTGGGCTGTGGAAGTTGACTGTTTTCTGCCCTTATCTCACCATCAGTTCAGTCATTAAGTGCTTATTCTCTTGTGCTTATTTGAGCTATTTGAGTTGATTTGAGCTTAATTAAGTCCATTGCATGATCCTTGAGTTGCTGAGATTATTTGGTCATCATTTGCTTATTTTTGGCTTATTTTCATACTGCTTATTAGGCTGTTTAGCTTATTTTAGCTTATTCTGGTTCTGATTTTATTTTTCCTAGATTTCTTCTTTGATTTTAAATTTACTCAGAAATTTTCAGATTTTTCCAATTAGTTTTAATATTTTTAAATCATTTAATTAGTTTTAACTAGTTTTAAATTCATAAAAAAATTATTAAAAAGTCAGAAAAATATTTTTCTTTTTCCAAAAATTTTCTTTTATCATTTTTAATATAGGAAAAATTAATTTGCATTTTTAGGGCTTAAATTTTAGAAAATCACCTTTATTTACGTTTTTAAATTACGTCGCGTTCGTTTTTAAAATTCAATTTTCGTTTAAATGTTTAGTTTAATTGTTCTATTAGCTTAGTCTAATTGTTAATCTTGATTGCTATTTTAATATTAGTAGTGTAATTCAAAATCAATCACTCTTATTCACATTCACTACACGAATCACAAATCCCGAATCACTAAATTCCATTCAATCTTCATCGGGACTACGACTCGGGTTACACATATTTCCTTTGTGTTTCCTTTGGAGAAATATATACTATAATTGATAAATCAACCTTGTTGCCAAGCTCTCAGGAAAACATAGGCAAAGGCATATGTCCTACCCTAGATTTGTTTCCTGTGTGCTTCAGGACCTACTTGGTTCTGACTACGTGAGGCCTGATGCAGAAGGTACGAAGCCTGACGTCCTGCACAAGTCAAACTTCACTAGTGGCATCAGTGAGGTTACACATATTGCCCTGACTGAATACATGCAATCAGTCATTCAGGGTAAAGACGTTGTCTCACCAGTTCCTTCACCGATCAAAAAGGTGAAGAAGACAAAGAAGGGTCAGTCCAGCCAGGTGGTTAGACCCAAGCCACTCGCCACTGAGACTGATCCTCAAAACCAACTCAACCTTAAAAAGAGGTTGAAAAAGGCCGAGACCTCTGAGACACCCATTTCTGAGACCTTCTTGACCACAAAACAAAGGCCAACAGAGGTAACTGAGCAATCATCCTCAGTGACCTCGGGCACACCCTTTCCACATGATTCCACTGACATAAACAAGTCAGAGGGATCAGGAACCATTCCCCCCTCACATCCCGATGAAGGAACTGTCAAAAAACAATCAGTTCCCAAGGGAGGAAAGGGTTCTAAATCCTCGGTAAGGCAGCACTACCTTACTGAAAAGGGGACCCACAAACATTCACATCCCGTTAACGTTCCTGAGCAATCACCCTCAGGATCTCAGGGAGAAAAGGACCCTAAATCCCCAAAAGGACAGCACAATCCTGATGGGAAGGGGGTCCACCAACTTTCACAATCAGTACCTAGTGATACCACTGGAAAACACCCATCAGTGGTTGAAGGTGCTAAGGGGGACAAAGACTCAGAGGGAAAGAAACAACCCGCTGATACGGAACCCATAAACCCCTCAGGTGGTCCGATTCTCTCAGGAACTGCCCCCAAAAGCCAGGCTGGTGTTACCCCAGTTATTATGGCTAGTCAGGCTGAGCAAACCCACTCAGTTATTATGACAACGGGGTCAGGACCTGACCAAAACAAAGGCGAGTCTTCTTATGAAGAGGAGCCGATTGAATTTTTGGGTATTGAGTCCATGGGGGATATTCAGGCTCTTCTTGAGTCTGATGATGAGCTCAAGGAGGAGAGTGATGAAGAAGTGTTTGAGGCAGGTGAGGATATGGAAACTGATGAACAACCTGAACAATCACATCAGTCATCTCCACACCAAAGTGAAGAGTCAGGTTCTCAATCTTCTGATTCTTATGATACTGTGGACATCCTCAAAAAGTATGATGACTCTCTTCCCCTCACTGAAAGAAAATTGGTCAAGTTCCTACTCAAGACCAATAGAGCTCTTTACACTGGTCTCACTGAAGATATGTTCGATCATCACACTGAAGCTGCTGTTCACTATGCCAACCTGAAGGCAGATGTTGAAAGTTATCATGATGATGTGAACGAGATACATTCTGACACCAATAACTCCCTGACAGCTATTGATCTTCATCTCAGGAAGTTCAATCTTACTCTTGAAGGCATCACCAAAAGCCTTGGAACTATTCAAACAGCTGTCAAGGATGACCCGGAACTCAACAAGAAGGTCCTTCAGGCTGCTGAGACTTACCAGAAGCAATCAGCTGAATTCAGTGATCTTCTCAGCTTACCGAAGGATTCTAATATTCAGGGTCTTAGCTCTTCATTGGACTCAATCAGGACTTCTTTGAGTCTTCAGGAAAACCATCTGGGTACTTGGGCACAATCTTCAACATCCTTGGCATGGTCTCTTGGGTCAAGGATGTCAGGCATCGAAGCTTCTCAGGCATCTCTTGAGGATAAGATCTCAACTCTTCAGAAAGACACCTCGGACATCAAATCAATGATGACTGAGATCTATCAGGCTTTCAAGGGTCCTGCTGCTCCAGTGGCTCCAACTCTTGCTATCACCATGGCTCAAGCAACAGTTGAGGGGGAGAAAGACACTGGAGTCCCTGAAGTTTCCACAAGCCAGCAACCTCCTTCTCACACTGAAGGGGAGATTCCTGAAGCTTCTTCCACCCATCAAGATAAAAGCAAAGGCATCCTCACTGATCCTGAGCCTCAACCAACACCAATCTTGGTAGCAAAGGATCCTGAATCACCAGCCAGGATCCCGTATGAAATTGATGGAGTTCTTCACCACTTCTCAGTGATGAACTCAGTGCTTACCTGGAGAAAGAGGAAGCAAAGAAGAAGTTAAAGGAGGAAGAAAAGGTGAGCAAGCCTGCTATTATTAAGGTTGTTCATGAAGAGGCTGAGAAGATTGGTCTTGAGGCTAAGGCTCTTTCAGGAAGAGAGGGTGGTATAACTTTTGTAAAAGCTCAGACTGAGGAGATGATCACTCTCAGGAAGAAAAGGGAGGAAAGGAATAAAAGGGCTGAAGAGATCAGGCAGAACAGGATTAAGAAATATCAGTGGTATATGACTAACAGGTTGAAGCCAGAACCAATCACTGATGTTCAAATTCATCGAAACACCAATCCTGCCGTTGTCATTGTCTATAGAAGTGCTGACAAAAGAGACTTTGAGGTTCATCAACCTTTCAGATTCGCTGACTTTGGGATCACAGAATTGGATGAGTTGGGTTCATTAATAGCAAAGAAATCAAATGTTGTGGTCCCTAGTCTGTTGAAGTCCTTGAGTCTGAGGTACGAAAGATTGGCAGCTGCACCTCAGGAACTTGGCACTCCATCTCTTCTTCCTGATTCAGCACAAACAGCTCCCTCTCAGTCTTCTTCAAGAAAAAGAAAGAAGATTGAAGCTGAGCCTGAGATCAAGGTTCCTGGTCTTGACTGCAATAGGGCTCTCCCTGAAGGTGTTCCTTTCAGGAACAATGTGGTCATTGAACAACCTGAAAGAGGTTTGTTCTTCATTGATGAGTTCGGAGACCAAGCCTTCCAGAGGTGGAGTGATATCGATTTGTCAGGGATCAAAGCTATGCTTGGTTTTCTAATGATGGCCTCTCCACTCAAGAATCCTGAAAATGTGAAGTTTTGTCAAGATCTGAAAAGGAAAATCCGTGAGCACCCTGACCAACAAGAGTTGCAGTCAAAGAAGCCCAAGCTTGAAGCCCTTGGTATTAAGTTGAACTGATGAATCTGCCTGACTACCACCACCACCACCTTTTTGTACTTAGTTTTGATAGGACTTGTAATGATATCAATAAGATGATGTTTTTATTATTTCAGTGTCCTTATTTACATTCTAGTACATTCAGTATGAGTAGAATTCATTAGCTCACTCATTACTGATCAAAACACTTGGAATAATTTATATTCAAATAGGGGGAGATTGTTGGGTTCGTCAGTACCCAAGAATACTTAAAACAAGATTTGAACACAAATTAACCAAGTGTTAACTTAAACCGAGAACAATTCAAGTCACTGAGAGAACAGTCTCTCAGTAAGTCATCTTCAGGATGCTTAAGGCGAATTCAAGAAGAAGGATTCACTTCTCAGGAAGGCGGTACTCCCTGAGTAGAACTTAAGCCGAAGAAGAAGATGATGGTTCAGTGAGTATTGGACAAGAACTCACTGAACCCCTGTCTCCTCAACAACATTAAAGTGATTGAAGACTAAGGAACCAATGCCTGAAGAATAGGCGGGAACAAAAGGGAAAGATCTGGGAAGATAAAAGTGTCAGACCAAACACTCTTCTCTTGTCAGATACCAACCTTCCCTATTGCGGCTAAAAGTCATGGAGTGTCAGCCAACAACTCCCAAAGTCTTATTAGCCATTTCCTATTGGTTCTTGGAAATGACAATTACTATTTGTAATTGTCAGACACGCTACCTCAACAACTTGTAATATTTTAATCACTTATACTTAGATTACTTGTGTATAAATAGATCAGATGGAGAGAAGTTAAAGTGTGCTTTGTATATTGAAAGCTTAGAACTTTTACAAAGTAACTTCTCTCCTACAAAGAGTATACAACTCACTGAGATAGCTCAGTGGGTATATTGTTACCACTCAAGCAAAACTTGAGTTTCGATAGGAGACACCAAAAACCCTTGTCTATTCAATCCCAAGTGTTTGTTCCGCAAAAAACTTGGGTAATAGATTCTTGGAATTATTTCTAATAAGAATTTAAACGTTGAAAAATATTGTGTTTTTTATATTCACGTATTATAACTGTTAGAAATATTCTTTGCATTAATCTCAGTCATAAGCTCACTTAGTTTAACTTAATTGTTATAACTCGGTGTGCTAAGGGAACAACACCTTATTCTGGCATAAGCCTTGGTGTGATGATGGGTCCATTCTTAAAGTTCAATTTCCTAGGCTATTCGCCCTCGAGGTTGACAAAGAATGTAAAGTGAAGGATCGTGGGCAAATGGTCAACGAAGCTTGGGTTGGTAACTGGTCTTGGCGTATCCCTCCGAGGGGTCGCACCTTAGACGATTTGGCTGCCTTTCCTCTCAGCTGAGTAACACGGTGTTCTCTTCCCATGGTCGTGACAAATGGTTTTGGTCCTACGATGCATCTGGATCCTTTAAGGTTAAAACCTTATCTAAGGTTTTGGAAAACAACCTCCTTGGTGGTAACAACTTAGGCTTTCATCATAAGTGGAATAGTTGGATTCCAAGGAAAGTTAATGTCATGGTATGGAAAGCCTCTCTTAAAAGTCTTGCAACTCGTCCTAATCTTATTGCTCGTGGTGTCGCCCTTTCTTCCTCAATGTGTCCTTTATGTGACACGGAGATTGAAGATATCGAGCATATTTTGGTTAAATGCAATAAGGTGGGTACAGTTTGGAGGAAAATTTGGAGTTGGTGGAGTCTTCCCACCCCGATCGTCTACCCTCCTTTATCTATATCCGAGGTTGCGCTTGGAAACCACAATGTCCATGGCTGTCCTAAGATCGTCAAAATTATTAATGGGGTGTTCCAAATAACTTTATAGGCCGTTTGGAACTGGCGGAACCGTTTGATTCATGCGGTGGGGGATGACTATATTAAAATCAAGAATGAAGACATATTTTCGAGTATCCAACGCTTGTCTAAACTTTGGATGTCGGCTCGTATCAAGGCGAACGTGAAGGTGAATTGGTCATGTTGGGTGGCTAAGCCTTCTGATATGTTCTCTTAATGGTTTTTGTAGTTCTGGTCTTGTTTCGTTCTTAGTTTAGTTTTGTGGCATTTTGGCCTCTCGATTTCTCTGTAGTGCTCGGTTTGTGAGGTCCCTTTTTGAGTTTCTCTGTATATAATATATAGCCTTTCAAAAAAAAATGGTGTTTGGTTTATGCAAGTGGGCCCAAAAGTTTGGGTTGAATACAAGATATCCTGCATACACAAATCTATTATAAATAGCCGGTGTTACAAAATGGTTTAATGCAATTTTTTGTCATTTTTCCAAAAGGTGTGGACCCTCTTTCAATCTCCATCTTTCATTGTAAATTAAGGGTTCGTTTGGTTTGAAATTGGGATTGGAATTAGAATTGGTATTGGGTATGGTTTGAAAGATAAGAAGAAAGAGAAAATATTAATTGTTTATAAATATATATATATATATATTATATATATATATATATTTATATATATAAATTAAATAAAAAATGAATTAAATAATTTATTATGAATCATTTATAAAGAGAGAGACAGACAGTAAGACAATGAAACCCCACTTATTTGTATAATCATTTTGAATCCTATCTATGTAGTCCACTTTCAATCTATGGATTTGACATGATTACTTTTCAATCAAAGCATCAACCAAACGAATTATTATCACCCAAAATCCATTCCGCACAGTGCGACACCCCCTACCAAACGCCACCTAAAAGTTATTTTATTATAAAAAAAAAAAAAAAAAAAAAAAAAAAAAAAAAAAAAAAAAGTTTATATATTTTTAAAATAATAATATTATACCATTTATACATTTTCCCTCTTAATTTTTATATATATATATATATATATATACCCTTTCCTATATATATATATATATATATATATATATATATATTTTTAAAACTACATCAAATTCGTATCCAAATCCCTTAGCAAACCAAACAGGCCCTAAGATTTGGATTAGTATTTGAATTTGATGTATGAGAGATAAAATATATTATATATTATTTCTTTTTACAAATATTAATGAAAAGGGAAAAACTATAAATAATTAACAAAAGAAAAATGCATAATTATAGCTTTATAATAGAGTAAGAAGAACCCCTCCCATGTGATATGAAATGGGTGTAATGGGTTACTGACAACTTTTTATTTTTAGGCTATGTTTGGCGCGGAGCTTTTTAGAGTTTTTTTGGGCAATGAGCGGTGAGAATGAGCTTTTTTATTTTTGATGTTCGTTTGGTAAGGGAGCAATGAGTTGTAGCAATTTTTTAGGAAAGCTTTTTTCCCAATGCTTCCTTTTGAAGCTGTGGATATTTACAAGAGCTGTGGATATTTACAGCTATGTTACCAAACGTTTTTATTTAAAAAACAGCTACTGCTCACGGCTACTGCTACTTTTACCAAACACATCCTTAATAGTATAAAATTTCATAAACCAAACACTTGATTTTGAACTAAATCTGTATCTATCATTCTACACATTTGAAACAAACAGTCCCTAAGTTTATATGGTTAGGTTTATGACTTTATATAAATGGGTTTTGATACGCTCAAATTTTATGGTTTATTTTGAAAAATGATAGACTTATATAAAGATATTATATAAAAACACATTTTATGCTTGTATTTAATAATTACACATTTTTTTGATGTTTATGTACTTTTTTTTTTCATTTTAGGGCCCGTTTGGTTTGTAGACGGGTTTAGGATTAGGATTAGGATTAGGATTAGGATTTTGATTTTGATTTGAATTTAAATGGCCCGTTTGGTTTGTAGATAGGTTTAAGTACATAATATTAAAAAAAATAGAGAGGGCCCATGATCAGTACATAATATTAATAAATTATAGAAAGAGAATTAAATTTGTCAAATAGAGGAGAGAGAACGTGGGGTAGTGGGTGTGTCAGACAAAACCTAGCTCCTCTATATGGATTTCATCATCCTTTCATATTTGGGTTTAGTCAGTATTTTTAGTCATATGTATTTAAACCAAACAAATGATTTCATCCTAAATCCTAACCTTTTGGTCAAACACAGCCAACCAAACGGGCCCTTAACTTATTAATTTTAATAAGCTAATTTTTTGAATGTTTATGTACTTTTTTTTATTTTTATTTTAACTTATTAATTATAATAAGCTAAGTCAAATTATGAGCTCATGATATATAAGCAATAAGCCTTTGTATAACATAGCTCAATTCATACGTTTAGCCGAACACCCTCTAACTTAAATTCGGGTCGGGTTACAAATATTCGGGATTGTCTTAAGAAAATCCGGTTTCCCCAAATTCTCTTTTGAATTGCCATTTTAAAATTTAGAGAGAGAAACTTGTCCCCAAATATTCAGAGCCCTTTTTTACTCTCTGTAAGTCAAACCCTAATTTTCACCTTTTAATTCCCTTTATTTTTTGTATATTTATTTTAGTTAAACGTATGAAAGTGATGAATTATATGATCATAAGTTTATGTTACACACATTTTAGTGAATTCTGATATTTTATTAAGAATTAACTTTTAGATTTACATAGAGGTGGAAGGCAAACGGGCAACAAGCTGCGCCTCTAGCCCTTTTTGGATTGCAAAACTTATTCTTTATGATAAATGAAATAGAGGGCATTTGGTTATTTAGCTTTGTTATGTTTAAAGTTAATGACTTTTTTTTGTGTTTATTAATGTGGTTGATTTTTGATGATTAGATGGATTGCATGTTTAGTGACTTCGGTTTAATTGGTTAGGAAGTGAATTAGGTTCTGTTTTGATTTCGCGGTATCAAGTTTTATTGCTTTGAGTACTAGTTTGCGTTGTTAGCTTGTGAGGAATTAGGGTTTATTTAGGGGTTTTAGGCTGTAAGTTTTTAGCTTCTAGTTTAGTTAAGTTGTGCTATGTAAATATATATTTATTGGCGATATAGTTGGTCAAGATTTAAGATTTAATTGTATATCGTTTTATAAGTGATTTAATAAGTAAAATTTCACATATTAGTAAGAGTAAATTGCATAAATCGTCCCTGAACTTTGGCCAGATTTCATGTTTCGTCCCAACCATTACGAAAGTGCAGAAATCGTCCCTGTTGGAAACCTTTGAGCAAATTTTCGTCCCTGGTTGGGACGAAAATTGCATGTTTCGAAAGTGCCAAATTGCATGTTTCGTCCCAATTAGGGACGAAAATTTACTCAAAGGTTTCCCACAGGGACGATTTCTGCACTTTCGAAATGGTTGGGACGAAACATGCAATCTGGCCAAAGTTCAGGGACGATTTATGCAATTAACTCTATTAGTAAATTACCCTGTGTATTCTCCGTAACATGAAGTTATTATAAAAAGTAAAAGATGTAGAGTTTGTGTTGCATTTTTAGGACCTCGTCTACAGACATGTGATGCAAACTGGTCACTCTTATAAAACCCTGAAGGATTCATCGATTACCTTTGAGATTCGTGGGATACAAGGTTAATAAGTAGATCTTTTACCCAAATTCCAAACCAATTTTGAGCAAATGTGACTAGAAAGAAGCACATGAAAACACTCGTTATCCATAGTCTTTATGTAGGTGATGCCCCCTTATGCTATTGCTATGTATCGGCCTGACCTGTTCTTAAAAAACAATCCATTTTGATCTTTCCCGTATACATCCTAACTTGTTTTGGAATTCAGTTAGTAGTGTGTGTAATTCTCAGTTTTTCATCTGTGTTTCTGGTCTTGACGTTTTGCATAGTTTGACACTTTGACTGATTGATTAGATTACATTGGCGCATGGAAAATTTACTAAAATTGGGTGTTAAATTCTGTAGAAGACGTATAATATGGTGTGTATTTTGAAGAATTGTTATTAAAACTAAGATGTTAGCATGTTACTGGTTGCATTATAGCTCGTTCTGACCCATTCCAACCCGCCCATTTCGCCACCTGTGGGTAGTATTGTCATTGTTGATGCTGAATTATATCATTGATATGCTTGATATTCAAGCAGTTCTTAAGCATCAAATGTGTTTGTGATTAGTTATGTATGTTTTTATTCACCGCCATTGTTCTTCATTTTGCGGTCCACTGTATCCGGTATACCAACTCACTACCTATCTTATGTAATATCATTTCTTATCTCCAGGTTGTATGTGATTTACTATGAAGAGGGACGATCCATTACCTTTGGATATATCATCAGATGATGATGATGAACCTTCTCCATCCAATGGTAGCAATAATCTTGCTGTTAGCAAGCGACCAAAAATTGAGACTGCACTTATCAGTCCTGCCAAAAAAGTAGTAGTAACTGAAGGTAATTTGTTCCCTTTTGGGTAGTGGTATTCTTTTGGACATGCGGTTACTTGAGTGGTAAAAAGTGAACCTAATGTCATCAATTAACACATTTTGCAAATCAGCATATCTCATATTAGCCATTGTGGCGATTGAGGTTTTCGTTTTCTGATTTTAGGGGCGTTTGGATATGTGTTATAAGTTTATTATCCGAGTGTTGCAAATTGAAGTCGTAACTATCAATTTTTAGTCAAGGAATAGATTTTAAGCTCAACCCGCAGAAGCATATCCAAGTATCAAACTGCCATCTCATGTCACATACTCAGTTGTATTTAGGGATGGCAACGGGGCGGGGCGGCTATCCCCATTCCCAAACCCGATTACCAAAGTTCTCCCCAAACCCGCCCCGATCCCCATCGGGGCGCCCCGTTGAGGCGTGATGGTCCCCCAAACCCGCCCCGTATTAATCAGGGATCTTATCGGGGTGTCCTCTTTTTGTGCAATTCTCGACCAAAGCCGTATCATGTCACATTTATTGTTATTTTTAGGCCGTTAGCAATAACGAACCTATTAATAATCAATTATAAACAATCATTGTTAAGTTTTAAAGGATAGTATTATACATAAAAATGATAAATTATACCGTCAAAAATTAATACTTAAAAATATGACATTAAACGAGTTTCTATAATCACGATTTTTCATTCTTACAAATATAAAAAAACTGAAAATATTAGAGTAATATTTTTCTATTACGTAAATACTAACAAAATACTATATAAGTATAGATATATTTGTATATGTGTATATATTAATCGGGCGGGGCGGGGCGAGGATTTCCCGCTCCCCGCCCCAAACCCGATTAAAATCCCCGTTTAATCCCCAAACCCGCCCCGTAACCCGATTAGCATGCCCCGCCCCGCCCCAATTAGTTCGGGTTTCGGGTTTCCCCGTCGGGTTCGGGTTTTTTTGCCATCCCTAGTTGTATTACAGCTGATTATGTGAATGTGACTATTCAATATCACAGTCAGTTTCAAAACACACATCCAAACACACCCATAAATAGGCTTCTATTACATAATTGGAATCTCCCTTTGTTTCCAGTGTCGTGTTTCTGGAGGAATGCCAAAACACAAAATAGTATGATGTTCTGTTAAATACAACTGATTTGAGTCGAGAATCGTTAGTCTTAAGTAGATAAATTAAGCAATGTGTTTTGTTACAGGCAAGTATTTAGACTAGTTAGACATTGAAGTTCAAATTCTGATTTGCCATTATTATGATACAGAATTATTGGAGAAAAGTGCAAAAATGTATCAAGAATACATGAAGCAGATCCCAATCCCAGCGCAGCGTGACTCTGTCATATCATTTACCTCATGGAGTGGTTTAGCCAAATCGATGAAACAAATGTACCGACAGCCACTTCATTACCTCACCAATGTTCGCGTAAAAGAGTGGGATCAAATGAGAAATGATGCTGCCATCAAAGAAGAACCATTAGACACCATCATTCATCCATGTAAAGCTGAAACTAACATATGGCTTATGGAAGAAGTTCACAGGCTCACATCAACATATCAGTTTCTTGCTAAACTGTGGTTAGCCGATCCTATGTACAATGCTTGCATTGATTCGGTGTTCCCCCAATTGATGTAGTAGGTTGATAATAGTCGTTGGTAGCGTAGTTTGCAGGATTGGAACTTCCTTTTGCTAAATCTTTTGCTTATTATTATGCTTTTAAGTTCAGCTATATTTGTTCAGCTCATGTTATAATGCTCGTTTTGTCAATAACCCACCATGGAAAAAGTAACTTATATGATTAAGCTGTTGAAACACAAAAATTGTTTGCATGACAACAGTACTGTGGTTTTCTTTGGCGATGAAATGTTACCGCTGACATGTATTAATGCGTGTGCGTCAAACAATTTTTGAAAGGTCAAGACAAAAAAAATATGATCACAATTATATACAGAAGATGGTTTTCTTGGTTTACATATCAGTCGCTTTGATACACAGCACTCAAAAATCATTACAAATGGAACATATAACAAGGTCACAAGTGATTTTCAAGATCGCTTGAAGTTAACCTGGCTTGCATAGATTCAAAAACTTGCTTCAGAATTTTATTTATTTGAGGCAACAACACATGATCTATCTTTAAACATATTCAAGTAGCAAACGAAAATGAGACAAATTGTGTTTCCTGAAAACTTGTTCCAATGATTTGAGACATATTCAAGTTAAACTCAAATAACAGTTCCAATGATCGTTATGCAAATAACTACGTTGACAACATGACATTAATCTACAGGTAATCGTAGAGCTGAGGAATTTAGTTGTTAATAAAATACCAATCTACAAGTATCAATACATGAAAATGTGGATTGTAGGTCATACCAAATAATAAACATATGTAGGGTTAATTTCCCAGACGACAAAAAATTATTCGTTTTATATAATGTTTTCCTCGGTAGAACAAAAACATCAATATGAGGACAACAAATCGACATTGGAAATACCAAAGGAAATCTATAGCATATAGTATCGCAGATACAAGAGATCTTGAGTAAAAACGGCAACTTCCGGTGTAACGCGGGTCAACGAAGCAGCACTGAGGATTTTTTTTTAGAATTGTTACATCAGCAATACTTTGGATATCTTCTTCATATACACAACCAATGACCATAAAGCGAGCCCAGCTGAAACGTAAAGCAAAGCAACACCAGATGTTCCCAGTAACCCTACCTCTGTAAAACTGCATATTTGTGGTTGAAGGGGTCAATCATTAATGCTAAAATACTTCATTCTAATTACTCACTTTTGATTTTGAACTGGTGATCGCATATCACCATATATTTTTTTATTAATATGGTAATCAATACATGTCAGAACCAGACGAGCATATCTGGGTTGGTTCACCAAAAAACACTTTTCTCCCTTCTTTTTTTTTATAAATACTGTATTTATAATAATTACAAAACAATGTTAACATAATAGTCTATTTTTTTTTTAATAAATACGATACCATTTGGGAGTGATCATGCATCAGGAATAAACCTTAAGCAATTACAACCTGTTTTGACTTGTTCTGCTTGTATCTTTAGAAAATTTGCTTTGAGCAATTTTAAGATGACTACAGCTCGAATAGACCCATGTGTAAGTAGATATGTCAAAACTGGTACCTATAATAGGATAGATGGAATACTACAAATCAGGAATTGGGAACTGCAAAGAGCAGAGGATTGCATACGAACCTTTGATCTCTAATGGC
The DNA here is from genome assembly GCA_021014915.2 of Artemisia tridentata subsp. tridentata. Classification (NCBI taxonomy): domain Eukaryota; kingdom Viridiplantae; phylum Streptophyta; class Magnoliopsida; order Asterales; family Asteraceae; genus Artemisia; species Artemisia tridentata. The sequence goes on along the minus strand of CP139509.1, from coordinate 111,027,630 downwards.
GAGAAGAATGGTTAACGAAGTCATTTGTGTGGCTGTTTTCCACTTTCCCAGATTATTTACAGCAACAGCCTAAAATCATGCAGTATTTCATAACAGGCTTGTGATAAAAAGTTAATAAATAAAGACGATGATAGAAGAAGTGCATAGAAATATACCCCAGAAAGTTTACTACCCTGAGAAGCAGCCCATTCTCTAACTGCAGACATTGTTATCTGGAATACGTTGAAAACTGTTCATCAGATACTTACAAATCATGAAAAAAAGCTACATTACTAAAAAGATATTGCAGACATTACTGCCTATAAAGATATCGATTAGGTGTAACGCAGTGGAAAGAGTCATTAAAACATTCTAAACTAAAATGAAAGTTATAATTCAGGCCATAATTCTGCGTAAGATGTTAATAATGCTTGATGATCAAAGGTTTTAGATATGGTCAAGGTTTTAGATATGGTCACTTATGTGTGGTGCAAGCATGTTACAGCAGCACAGGGTAACAGGTGACACAAGTTATATCGTGTATTCATAGCAAACGTTACAACTTATACCCACTCTGGTCTTAGAGGAATACAACACTTTCTTTTTGTGATAGTTTTTAATGCGTTTGGTTAACTGTTACTTGAAATTAGTTAATTTAGTTTTGGTACACAAGTTTCCTTTGTTTTGTCATTAAAAAGGGACATTCTAGACATTTGATCGATAGAGAAACATTATAGATAACTATGTGTCAATTCAAATTGTATACATTTAACCCTACGGAGGAGAAAGAACAACAGCAAAATGAGCTTCAAATTCCAGACAATAAATAGATTATGTGAAGAAAAAAAAGTCCGGCGGGTCTTAATGACCTAAGTAGTCGAAGATTTTTGTGCAATAAGCAGTGAATTGAAAAGGCAACAAAACTTTCACCTTCTAAGATTTTGTTGGCTGAGCTTATCAAAAAAAGGAGGAACAAAGGCATAATTGCAGGATGGGACGGGGCACATGGAGTAATTATGTGTATTGGTTGGTCAAAATGGGATTATTGTAGGTCCAGTACAACAAGCACCATGAAACAGTCAATCATGCTCAGAAAGACTAAAACCACTAATAAAGAATCCTTTTATGCAAGTCAAGCTTTGCCAAATGAACTTAACCTTGTCAAGCCAAATCTAATTTTCACAACCCATGACTTTACTTCTATCTAGTTAAGCTGTGTAAAACCTTTTAAGGCCTACATAAACAAAAAACCCGCACTAACCAACTTGAGCTAGCTGGAGATAAAAAGAAGAAAACAGGCTCTTGCATGATCAATAGATTCAAAGACTAAACAAAATGAGATGCAAGATGTAAAGACAGGATGTGTAAATAACCAACTTGAGCTAGCTGGAGGTAAAAGAAAAAAACACTCTTTTATTATCAATAGTTTCAATGACTGATAAAAAAATACGGTGCAAGATGTCAAGACAGAATATACAACCTTAAACTAGAGGGAAAATATTCCAAGAATTATACATTCAACACAGTACAAATAACACCAAATCCATAAAATGTCTGGAGGTAAAATTTCAGTAATCAGAGCCCATACCAAGTTTTAAAGAGCAAGGCTTGGATCAAGTGGTTAACACCATTGCCTCTGGAGACAGAGGTCAAGGGTTCGATCCTTACCCCTTGCAAGGCCGGATGTCCTTTTCTACCTTTGGTAGAATCGGACGCAGCCTCTCTACCTTAGGTAGGGGTAGCTGTCTACATCTCAACCTCCCCCATACACCATGGAAGACGGTATTGGGACCCATAACCCGTGAAAGACGGTATTGGGAGTTACTTTACTTTACTTTAGAGCCCATACCAAGTTTTAAGATTCTGACAGTGAAGAGCGACTGGAAAAACCCTAGGACCTACAATCATTTATTCATAATGCCATTATACTAACTTTACTACCAGAATCTCTCCCGTAAGTACAACAAATCACAAAAATGATATAATTATGGCAAACAGAGACAACAAAGAGGTAATGAATGGTGCAAATGCAACAAGCTTATTGAGCAATCCACATGTATTCGTACATCCAAATGGGTTTTATGCTAATACATACGTCAAAAGAAAGCATGTATTTCAAATGCCTCATCTTAAATCATACATGGTAGTCGGTAGAAAGGGTCTACATATGCCTAGTTGTGCCATGTAACAGATAAACAAAAAACAGCCTAACACGTAATTCTATTGCTATGCTAAATATCCCATCAGTTAGTTAGAAAAAGGAAGAATCAACACTAATGTGTCATATTCTAGTTAGTAGGGAAAAAAGGGGTATCAGACAAAGTCTGGCAGTTTTGTCGTCTTATGTTTGGCAGCTTTCAGCTAATGCCAAAATATCTCATTTCTGCCATGTGTAAGAACACAATCATTATCATTATTGTTTGAAAAGGTGGAACTTTTATCACTCCCATAGTCCCATGTTAGATGTCAACAGCATTAACTAGCCGGTGATCTGACTGCATAATTATACTGATTACTACTCATATTAAATTGTTGTGATACAGTGTAATTGGCTAAAATAACCTCCAGAAGAAAGGGAACAGTGTGATGAAAACAAATAACCAAATGATACGCCTAATATTGTCAGCTTATTATAGTTTTACGCAGTTATATAACTGAGTATCTTGCATCTTTAAGAACAATGTGTTAAGCTTGGGCATTACCTCTCTGCCAATTACTGCAATTGATGGTACAGTCAATAACCAAGGCACTTTTCCAAGCATGGAAGCTTCCGGAGGTTTTGTACATAGTAAGACCAAGGTAGTAGCAACCATAAGCTGCAACAAACAAGCATAACATTAAACAAAATTAGGCTTACCTTAAGAACAATCAAATGACACCTAAGTTGTTAGAACTGATGCCCAAAGTGTCATAAAAGGTGTAATCATAAAAACAAACAAGTAAACCATGAAAAAAGCAAGACCTGACATTATTGTTCAACTGCTACCATGAAAGGCTACAACAAGTGGAAATAAGAATACAGATTTTAATGTACAAAGAAGCAGTCAAATAAACCACTTAGGGGCGGCCAAGCTGGTAAAAGCTTTGTGAGTATCATCACTAAAATGCGAGAGGTCTCAAGTTAGAATCATGTTTGGTGCAAACAAGCCTCAAGTGGCCACATCAACCTCCCATAAGGGGAGGGCTTTACCTGGTTTAAGTTTATGTGGCAGTGGGCTCAAGCCCTGCGTGGATTAGTCGGCCAAAAGGACGGAAACCATGGTAACCCAAAAAAAAACAATCAAATAGAAGGCATACCTTATCAGCCACCGGATCTAGAAATGCACCAAATGCGGTTCCTAGGTTCATCTGCAATCCATAATCGACATAAAAGAATTTAGAATTGAGAAGTTTCTGTGTATAACTGTAAAGTTCAAAACATATAAATGCATACCTTTCGTGCAAGATAACCATCAAGCCAATCTGTAATCGCTGCAGCAATGAAGATGCCCGTGGTAGCAGTTGTCCCCAACCGACCACTCATATAAAAAGCTACGGAAATTCAAAAAAGACCTGTTAGTATAATCATCCAGTATAACGATATATAACAAGCAATCAGGTTCCTCTAGTTAATTCAGCGACATTCAAAAATTCCAAATGGATAAATATAAAACACTTAATGCCACTAACAACTATATGAGCAAGCAAAATTCAAAAAACAAGCGACAACAATACAACATGCATCTTCTACATGAATATAAGACTAAATTTAAGAGGTAGCTTTGCATCGACATATGCAACTTCTACGATAATCCACGCATGATAACAAAAACACAAAGAAACATTAGCAAACGGATGCAGCTTAGACCATTTCTCCCTAAATCAATACATTGTCATCTTACATAACTTACACTCGCTATTGCTCACTTTCCCACATGCACTTATTGCATTCTCACCTGCACACTTACACTTGCCGGAGGTCTTCCTGGAAGCAGTCTCCTACTCTGAGGCCCTACTCTCAGGTTTATCCTGGGGTACATTCTAGTATTCTACCCCCCAATACCCCGCCCCGGCGGGATTGGCATGTTGTTGTTGTAAAGAACGACAACAAAAGCAAACCATTTGCACAAGACCGGTCCGTTTTTCATGTACAAGTTAAATGAGCATTATGCTAACCTATAAAGAGGCGATATTTTCGCCTCGAGAATTCATTAACATCATATCATTCTCCTAATACACAAATTCATCAAATCACATATATCAATTAAAAATATCACAAATTCATAACGAAAAGCAACATACTGCTAACAATAACCGGAATAGCCGCAACGCGACCAATCGTCAAGATCGTAGGCAACGTCAGCAACTTATCCGTCTTATTAACATTTTCCGATAACAACGTCTCATTTTCCGGCGATAATTTCGCATTTCCGGTATCATTGTTAACGGATCCCATACCTAACCTACCTCCTGACGAAAACCTAACTTTACGAAACCCTAGGCTGTTATAATTGTTAATGTTATCGTTATTGTTATTTTTATTGATGTTGTTATCGTGCGCCGATGATGATAACCTGCACCAGGTCGAGCACATCGCCGGCGGTGATTTTCCGGTGGCGGTTTACGGCGGAGCCACCAGTAATTTGACGCCGGTGGTGTTGGTGTTGGTGATGGAAATGAAGATATTATTATTACGGTTGTGAAAATGTGTTTAAATAAGGTGCGTATTTTTTGTAGTGTATGTTAGCGGTTTACGTTAGCAAGTTTGGTGATATTTTGAAAAAGAGATGGGATAATGGGATATGCTTGGTGAAATACGCCAAAGCCCGGCCGAAGCCGAGCTGCGGCTTATATTATAATTTAAAATTATAATTTATATTTTTGTAAAACTATTTGCCGAATAATTGAAGATTAAGCTTATTAATGACAAATCACATAATAATACATCAAACTAAATTCATATTTTTAGCTTTTGCGTAATATTTTACTATATTTAAATAATATTTAAGTAATTTGACTAGCTATAAGTCTTCGTAATCTTGTTTAAATTGTTTTGGTCTTTATGTAGGCTTATTGCTTATAAAAGTTTTCATAGGCATGTATGATAAACAAAGCTTATTTTATAAGCTAGCTTAGTTTAAAAGTTCAAGCCCTTATAAGTTTTTGTAAATCTCGCACCAAATACAGTCATGATAATGTATTTTGTTTCATGTTTATTTGATTACATGAAATAAAAACTGTTTCATTAAGTGTTAATGCATATTTTGATGACTTGTTAAATAGTAAATAATAACTACATGTGTCATATATTGAAATATAACGTCAAATTAAGATGTGCATATTAAAACACTTTTTATAAGCTTATAATATTTTGAGTGTGTTAGGCACAAAATGTTAATGAAGATTTTGATGGTAACGTGTTATATAAATAGCAATGGCAGCTGACGTGTCATATTTTGAGGTAACGCATAACCAAAACATAAATGCCGCAACATTTTGCAAAAATTATATCATTTGAACGAATACTTTTTTTCACGTGCTTACATGAGGCATGAAGCAAAATATATTCAAATTTTACTACTTAAACTTTTATTGAAATAAAGGTTATTGTACACACAGTAAGGGGGTCGACATATCGGTCGACCGACTCCTAACTCAGTCGCCTTTGTTGTGACGATTCGGTCGTTGTGGGTCGTGGGGCGACATTTTTTGTTAGTAGATCGAGCAGACGATCGAATCACACAAACACAAAACTACAAAAGCATGTGATTTGTTTATTTGTTCCCCATTTTTGTTTGTTGTGATTCCCTTTTTTTTTTTTTTTTTTTTTTTTTTTTTTAAAGAGGAAGTGTGTCAACTTGTTTGTGATTTTGTATTCCCTTTTTTTTTTTTAAAGAGGAAAGTGTGTTCAACTTTGTTTGTGAAGTGTGGGTAGTGTGTATACTAAAAATTAGGGTTGTTTGTGAAGTGTGGCTAGTGTGTATACTACTCCCTCCGTCCTATATTAAGTGTTCATAATGAAATCTTGAGATGTCTCAAATTAAGTGTCCAGGGAATATTTTCAACCAATGAGAAGAGACTTTAGTGGGTAATAGTGATATTTGATTGGTAGAGAGTGTAGTTGGCCCCACTTTTCTAAAACTTTGTGCATTTGAAAAGTAGACACTTAATATGGAACGGATGGAGTATAAAATAGGGTTGTGTGAGTTTATATTTATTTGGCTGTTGTTGGGTTTTATTGTTGGATTGATTTTTGTTTGTTAAACAAGTTGATGATTATATAAATAAAATAAAATAATAAAATGAATAATGCTTTTACTGTGGCAAAAAGTCGCTTGTAGATCGTCGGAGAGAGAAAGCTGATATGACAGGCAAAATAAAGGTCGCTGGTGATTATTACTATGACCAGCCTAAAGGGTCGTTTGTTTAAGCTTATTTAATAACTTATGAGATTATTAGAAAATTTTAAATCTATACTCTTTTTTATAGCTTATGAGTTTCCCAAGCTGGGGTTATAATTTAGTTGAATTTATAGCCTATTAATAAGTTCACAAGCTACATGAGAATATGAGATAAGCTTATTAACTTTTCAGTATTCCTATAATGTAGGGGTGTGCAGGAACCGCACCGCAAACCGCAAAACCCACACCGCAAAAATCGAAACCGTAACAAAAACCGCGGTGCGGTTCCTGAAAATAAAAAAACCGCTTTCTGCGGTGCGGTTTCGGTTTCCACCGAAAAACCGCACCGCAATAACCGCACGGCACCGCAAATTCATATATATATATATATATATATATATATATATATATATATATATACACACGATAAATATCAAATAAAAAGACAAATATCCCTACATTACGTAAAAAGATTTTTTTATTAAACTTTTCTCAAAAAATTCCAAAAAAATTCCGCAAGATCAGGTATGTTGGTGCATGAAAAAGTTGTGAAGTAATTTTTTCTAAAAGTGGATATTTTTTCTTAAAAAAAAAATTATGAAAAAATACGTTTGTTCATTAAATCGCTTTGTTGTGCATCAAAAATTCATTTTTGCACCCAAGTTCTTTTGACTTTTTTAATCAAAATAACATTGCGCATCTAACTAAAACAAGTTGAAAATTTTGTGTATCAAAAATTTTGTGCGCATCAAAATTCGTTTTTTGTGCATTAAAAAAAAGTGTAAAAACTCAAAATCAGAAAAACTTTTTTCACAAAAGTTTTATGCACCAATATACCCGATCTTGTTGAATTTTTTCGCAAACTTTTTTTAAAAAATATCTTTTTACGTAGTTTACGGATATTTGTATTTTTATTTTAACTTTACCATATATATATATATATATATATATATATATATATATATATATATATATATATATATATATATATATATATATATATATATATATATAAAGAACCTAAATTTCATAATTTTTGTATGATAAAATGCTTTTGTTTATACTTTCATAATTAGTTATTGCAAACGCATTTTATAGGTTAATTATTGTCTGAGTGTTTAGGTCATATAATTTTATTTTTTTATCAATTTATCATCGAAGTTTTTAAAATTCTTTACCTCATTTGACTTTTGCTATTGTATAGATATATAATTTACTACTAATACTCAACATTTTGTATATATGTCTCAACCCATCAAGTAAACTTATGAAATATTTATTCTATAATAAACATATACGAAATATATAATTTGAGGGAAAAAAACTTTAAAAACCGCAAAACTAAACAGCAAAACCACAAAAACCGAAAAACCGCAAATTCGCAAAATCGCGCAGTTGCAAATTCTCACTTTTTAAATACCGCAATTACGAATACAATTAAGTTTTTACCAAAACCCACACCAACCCGCACCACGCTCACACCTACCTATAAGCGTGCAAGTCCTTTAATAAACTCAAGGAGACAAACACCCATAAATAGGTGCCGCATATCAGTGGTGCATGTTAGCCACGTAAAGTGTGCACGCGGCTTACGTTAGCAAAGTTGGTGTTATTTTGTGTTTTGTGTTTATTGATTGAAGGGTTGGTCACCGGCAAAGTATCTATGTTGAGACACATCTCGTGTTGTTGTCTTGTTGCATGAAGTACTTTTAATGTAGCATAAGGTACAAGTATGAGATGTGTTGTTGAAGTTAGGGTTTTATTTATTAATAATAAAATAAAGACAAAATCAAGCTTTTTATGAAATTTTAATTCGATATTTTGTATTAAATAGTACTGTACATTAATTAATTATATACCTTGTCAACACTTTTTTCTGTAGGCTATGCACACCATTATCGGACGAGTATGGGTCGACTGACTCGTGTGTAGGTAGCCATTGATGTGGATACTCGATCGCGATCGGTTGGAGGTGTTTATTTAAGTTGCTCATCGACGTCTCTTGCAGAAGTAAGACTCGATTCCAAGTTTTTGAGAGTATCTGGCAACCTTGGGCATCACACTACTACAAAAGAAGCTAGTTAGAATGCCACATATAGATCGGTATTGAACCGATCTAACTAAGGGTGATCTTTATGAGCGAGTCACATATGGATCGGTTGAGAACCGATCTAACTAACACCACATATAGATCGGTTGATACCCAATAATCGATCTATTAAGTCCATTTTCAAAAAAAATATATATATAAATAGCTGCTAGCAACAGAAACTTTCATTACACTACGAAAACATGTTTTGCTTGCAGATGGTGAGTGTACAGAGCTAGCACCCGCAGAACAACAAGTTGTTAGAAAAGAACCAGCCGTCTAATTAAAGTTAACACCGGGAAGGAGTGAATGTGAGAATGACTGATGAGTTAAATCCTTTGTTTTAAACACACACCGGCTAAGATTTCCTTTTCCGTAACTATGGTACCTTTGGCTTAACTAGTATGCAAATTTAAGGCCTTCCAGCCAATCCTAAATAAGCTGGAAATATTCCAGTCAATTGGTAGTTCCAGTTTATTAGCTACAATCAAGAATAAGCTCTGGTGCGATAGATGCGGCAGTGAATGTAACCTACAATCAAGAATAAGCTTCAACTTTGTGTCGATAAAAGATGTATACACATATTTGTGATAACATTAAAAGGGGCACACTCACAGGTTTTCCCAATGCAAAAACTTTGAACAAAGTATCAACATCTTCAATTGTTGTTGTCTCATCAAAAGCAACAGTGATCTGAGATAGATGTATTTGATAATAATATTAAGAGCAGAGATACAATTTGCGTACATATAATTTATATAAAAACTTGCAAAAGTACTTACAGTGTTTTTGTCCAAAATTCGAAGATTCATCTGATGCTTGTTAGCTTCTTCAGCTATCACACTCGAATCAGCACATGTTATCTTCACAGTGTCAAAAAAGGGAAGATCTTGGACTTGTACAGTTCCAAGCTTCTTCAATCCAGATCTAACCCGTTCCGAAAAAAGATCTGTTTAGAACAATCTAGCCAGATCTAATTCACCACTACATGAACAAGCAAAGTAAATATTCACGGCATCAAGGAGCCATACCTGAGATGACAATGTCCGGTTTTAGAAATTCCTTCACAAAACTATCACTAATTTTATTCCAAACAAAAAGCTGCACAAAATCGAAAAATATAAGTCATATGACCACTTGAGTCCACATACCTACAATTCACGTGTCAATAATTATTATTTTTTCAGTACTTAACAAATAGAATATTTTTTTCAGTATAAGCTACGAGCTATTATAGTATTCTCTCTTTCGCAAATACTGAATGACCACATAGATTAATGCAATGGCTGCAAGTTCAAATATCTAAAATACCCCTAAATGGTAACAGAATATACAGAATCTTGTGGACAGAAGATGAATGTTACCTCTATTTTATAATGAATATCACCACGCATAGATGTGGTTCTGAATTATGACATTTCATAAAAGGAAAAACCTTTGCTTCATGCAGGGATGCAGGAAATATATAACAAGGTTAAATGGATCTCAACATGAAAAGCATAAGCATACTTACCACTGGCTCACATAGCTTCCCAGCTTGACGAAATGCAAAAACAAGATCACGGTTTGATTCATTGTAGATACTTCTAACAAGGCCTGGCTGCCCTGCTCTGGCAGTACGACCCACCCTGTGCAAGAAATCTACAGCAGACGTGGCAAATTCTGCCTGCACTCAAACAGAAAACATCGAAAATTAGATCCCTTAATGAACATTAAATTGTACAATTATAAATAAAATCAACTAAATGGAAACAATTTTTTTTTAAGGTTTCAAAAACCTGTATAACATGCGAAACATTCGGAATGTCAGTGCCACGAGCAGCAACATCCATGCACACAATACTTTTTCATCAAAACGGAACATGTTTATAAGGCAAATACCTTGGTTTTGGAAACTCCCACAGAGAAGCATATCCGCCTCATCAAAAACCTACAAATCATTTTTATTAAGATTCAACAAAATTAACTTATGAACCATTACACTACATCAAGTACCTAAAAACAGAAGATTACCACATGCTTAACATCAATAGCATGAAGATAGTTCAAAAGAGCTGCAGGCGTCGACACAATTATATTTGGTTTATTAATCGGCCACCCCTACACATCATAAAAAAAACACTACGTACACCATATTAAAAAATCGCAAACTCTATAGTGCTTCAACTAACGGCAAGGCATTTAAAATCACATGTCGTCCGCAAACAACAGCGACACGGAGAAGCGGCTCACCATTATCATCACAAATACAGTTGGCCATTCTCACAACTTGCTCACATAACATAACATTAGGACAAAGAACAAGCGACATGCGATGAGACATCTCCTCATTTACATCATTTGTAGTTGTAGTTAACAGATTATGAGACAAAGGAACAAGATAATCATGTGTTTTACCACTACCAGTCTCAACAGCAACCACAACATCATTTCCATCAAGCATACTTGGTACACAACCAGCCTACATCATTTACATTTGAGTCCACATACCTACAACCAACACAAAGTCTAACATATTAGTCCCAATCCAGTACTTAACAAATAGAATATTATTTTTTTTTCAAATCAACCAAAAATCACAACCTTAGCAGCAGTTAGAAGTGCTGCATGTGACCCAGCACTTGACACAAAGTCCTGTGAGCTTGTGGTTAGAGGGGGCCTCTGGTCCACATATACCTGGTACACATCTACCTGAACAAACATAAAAACACCTACATATTCAGCATGTAATGAGAACTAAACCCAGCCATTAAGATACATAAAACCCATTAAAAAACCCCTAAATTCGAAAATCAACAGAATAATAAATTAACCCATCAAAAGACATCAAATAGAATGTAAATCGTATACAAAGAGATCCCATTAAAACAATAAATATGGAAATAAAGAAGGAACACGAACCATTTGATACATTAAAATCATATGAACATTATTGATTTTACTTTTAGTTGTTAATATTGTTTGCGTCCAAAGCCTAATGATTCGGACATTCATTTTCATACTTTCTTTGGAATAATTAATAGATTCGATAGTGTATTAAATTAGAGATAACAACTAAGCTATAAACACCAATATAGAACTCAATTCATAATTTGATTAACAATTTTTTTTTTATTTTAAATATCCTAATTTTGGCTTAGGGCCATGAACCCTAATTTCGGATTCAAGAAAGTATCTAAAAGATCATATGAAATAGAAGATGAAACAAATTAAAGTACCTAAATTATAAAGAAATCGAATCGGAGTGGCAATAATTAAATAACGACACACTATCATAGTGGAACCAACAGAGGTGTATGGGTGGTTTCAGGTTTGTGTGTATTGAGAGAAGAAGAAGAATGAAAGTGGTTTCAAATTAGTCAAAGTGATAGGGTTTTGATTTTGGGTGAAAAAGGGGGGGGGGGGGGATCTTGAGCGGGAGATTGAAATTTTGGGGAAAATATATGGTTTTTTTGGCGGTGGGTTTTGGGGGGAGGATGAAAAAATAAAAAAATTGTTATGGTATTAATTTTTATAAGGTAGTAGATGGTTGATGGAAGTGAAGAAGAGGAAATACTAGATAGATCGGTTACTTATTAACAACTGATCTATATAATACAAACGTGTTTCCAAGTAACATATATAGATCGGTTTTTTCGTTAATAACCGATCTATTAAATTTTGAAACTATATAGATCGGTTATTAACAAAAAAACCAATCTATTTATTATATTTTCCCCTCTTTTCCCTTACATAGATCAGTTTTTAACATAACCGATCTATATGAAGTGATCTATATAACCTTTTGTGTAGTAGTGTCAGTCACAAAAATAAATAAATAAAGAAAAAACAGACCCAAAAACACCTAAATACAACAATTTAAAACCACGACCTAATGTTGCCTCCTTCTCCGCCATGTCCATTACGTGTTACTTCCAATATTTAACGCGACTCACCTTGACTAAAAGTCAAGTTAAACGGACTCCCTCTATGTTTTGAGTCCCATCCAACAACGTTCCCGTATAATTAACTACCAAAAACAACAAACACAAATCAATATGAAAATCATTATAATTAATTACTTAACTAACCCCCCAATTAAAAATAAAAATAAAATAAAATAAAATAAAAAAAAAACCCTAAACTCATGAAAAAGAAAGAAACCAGTTTATAAAAATTAGGGTTAGTGCTTGCCTTATAATTTCAAGTCCAAATCTTTTGTTTTGTGCTTTTCATATTCAAATATTTTCGCCTTCCATGTTAGATGTACCTACTGAAGCAGTCAAGCAATCAAGGTAATTTTTCTTGATAGATGGAAAGGATAAAGGATGGGTATCTTCATTCAGTGTCTTTTGTATTTTGATTTTGTTAGGTGATGCTGGCAGATTTCTCTGAAAGTTTTGAGAAGGGAGGTTGTGTGTGGGTGGAACATTTGAGAGTGTCTGGGCATTTAATGAAGTGCAATCTTACCCACAAAAATAAAAGAAACTCACAAAACGTTGTTTTACTATTGCTAGCTCTGTTCACTCCCTCACACCGCACTGTAGTTGCCTTAGTATTTGTGAGTGGCATAGTGTTTTTGCTACAGAAACTTGGGGGGAGCAAGCCCAGCAAATGTAAGTTATATATAATATAATAAGGGGACAAGTTAGTAGGACCCCATTTTTTTTACAAAGGGGACCCCTCATCCGTTTTTGTGTTTTTTTTTTTTTATTTTATTTTTTGTTTTTTTTTTTTAATTTTTATAATTTTGTCTATATAAAAAAACTATAAACCTGAAAGTACGGAACATAAAATATAAAGTTTAATAAGTCAATTGCTTAAAACTGTCAGAAATACGGAACAGAAACTGACAAAAAACTATGTTATACTGAAAATAAATGGGAGACAAAAGTCTATCTTTGACTAAACCCCCTTATGTCACATGATAGTGGGGTCCCTATAGTATAACCCTATAATACTATAATAAGTTATCTCTCTCTTTAGTCTTGTGATAAATGAAAAATAGCCGTTTTTTTGCTATAGATAATGGGTGCTGATATTCTCACGGCATAATTTTATAAATTCAAGGCAATTGAGTGTGAGTTTACAAATATACCCTTACAATTTATTAACCTCTTTTCTATTAGTTTACCCTGGTATTCATGTTTCAACCGTCTACGTTGTTAATTCGCTAGCCACTATTTTCTTCAACGAATTTATACTACTTCTATCGCTTGATTTTATGATCACAGGTAACCATTTTGTGGAAAACGTATAGGGGGTGAATACGTTTCCGTTTAAAAACTTAAAAACTTTTGTATCAAGCACCCGATCAAGTGTGACTTAATATGAAAAGTATCAACACTAGTCTTAATAGAACTAGTGATAATATAAAGCAACAAGTAAGGTATGTCACAATAACACAAATTTAGACATATTATAAATAACATGCCATGACACAAACACAACTAACACAATGTAAGCAACAAACTACACAAGTATAAATGCAACGCAAAATATAAATGTAAAGCTATAAGTGCTAAAATAAAGCGTAAAGAGATAAGTAAAGAAAGCGCAAACTGGACACGAAGATTTATAGTGGTTCGGTCACGAAGCTCCTCTTCGCCCTACTCTACTCCACGAGTAGCCAACTCGAGAGTTACTTCACTGATCAACAAGTTCCCTTCTTGGCGGAGAAAACCATACAGCGTCGCTTACAATACTTTCCGACACTAAGCTAGATGTCGAGTTCTTCTTCAAGTACAACAAAACCCGTTATGTTTTATGGCCCAACATAACAAACCTTGTGTTTTAAGGCCTAAACACATAAACCTCGTCGCTTACATTATTTTTCGACACTAAGCTAGATGTCGAGTAATAATCTAGCTAGTACCAATCTCACTCACTATCTACCCGATCCTCACAAATCACACAAACTATAAGATCCACATGATCTACACTTGATACTACCCGATCTACTCAAGATCTACTCAATCTACTCACTATCTACACGATCTCCCGATCTTTACATGATCTACCCGACCTATACACGATCTACATGATCAACTCAATCTACATGATCAACATAAGTATGGAGACAAGAACTTGATGTACGACGACATACAAGAAGTGCGTAACAAGAGTTACGAGTGCACTAAACTATGACTACAATAGTTTGTATCTTTGTGATACTATGTGTTCTTCTCTTGCACTGAGAGAAGAATGAAGGTGATCACTTGAATTGATGATTGGATCACTCTAAAACAAACTAAAACTCTCTAAATGATCAAATAAAGTGATCTAAATAAAAAGGGATTAGACCAGAGAAAACTGACTGAAAAAAATCAAGTTGAAAGTGTAAAATGGTTCACTATTTATAGGCAAAGAAAAACCTAGCCGTTACAGACAGACGATACCACTAATTGTCAGACGGCACCACTAAATTTAGTGGTACCGTCGGTCCTTTAGTGGTACCGTGGGGGATAAAAACGCTACCCCGTTTGTTTTTAGTGGGGAAGGTTTATTTGGAAATGTTTGGAGTTGTTTTTTTTTTTTTTTTTTGGGGGGGGGGGGGGAAAATAGCTGTTACTATTTTTGAAATAATTTTCCCAAATAAAACATTTATTTCTAATTCAAAAATAATTTGTAAAATGTATTTTTGAAAAATGTTTTGTCACATTCATAAAAATGTGAAGTTTAAAACAAAAAATTTATTTCTTTGATCATCCTTCAAGTTTAAATTTGTTTGTTCATACCTTGAGTGATTTATGTCGGAATGAAAATTTTCGACTATGTTGAACCATACTTGTGTGACAAATGGTAAATTTTCCCTGATATTTAATTTATAACTGTCCATTTGTTATGACTAAATCACTAGATTAGGCATTTATATGATTAACACGGAAAACAGATCCGCACACTATGTCACACAGAAATCTCACCAAGAACAGTGAAATTACCCCATCTCACATTTTACCCACTATAATGTAGTAAAAATGGGAGGTTATCTCATTTTTACAGAATGACACCACACGCGTACCAATGTGTAAACAGAAATAAATTTAAAACTCGGGAATTATTGTAAATTCATAAAACTCTAAATACATTCAAGTATACACGTCTCTGAAAATCAAATCTTCCATATTTATAACGGTTCCGGGAAGGACCCGAGTTTAACTCAGTTCAGCGAGACGCGGGAATAATATACTCTCTCTTTTAAATTAATTCTACCCCTAAAACACTTAAAATAATACTCCTACTCACACAGATATCAAAATCTGTCTCCTACCCCTAGAGTTCTTTGTCCGCCCCTCTTCTTCCCCAAAAACCGATCCATCACTATATATCACCTCTGCAACAGGTACAAAGCACTCTATCAAGAAAAACCACCATTATGTGTCACCAAGTACCGTTTACAAGACGTTGAACAGGAAAGAACCAAAAACCGCATCCCATTTGCAATACTACTTACACATAATCCAGACACCTACAAGGTCAGTTACAACAACACATATCCATTTATTGTTTACCATATATTACATAAAATACCTATATATGACATATCATATTTCATTCTTTAATAGGGAGTTCAGTTTAGTTGTGAAGCAACAATAACTGAGCTAAATAAAGACAGAGCATGGTACTACACTTCATGCACTTTTTGCAACTTCAAAGCTACAAAAATAAATGGAAACTATGAATGCAAACAACATGGAGTTATACCAGTTCCTAACTACAGGTAATCAAATAACAAATAAACCATTTACTACTTTGACATTCACTTAACGACCTAATTCATGCATACAGATACAATTTCAGAGCAACTCTAACGGATGGCAGTGCAACAACACAATTTATATTCTTTACACCTAAGGCAGATGAATTTGTTAGTGACTGTGCAAACTTAGTTGCATCAAATGATAATGGTGACCCACGGCAATTTCCAGCAGAACTAGAAGCAATTGTTGGGACACATCATACATTTCAGTTTCATTACAACCCAACTTGCAGACAAGGATCCATCAAATTTGTAGTTGATGAAATATTTGGTAAAACAGGAACGACACGACAAATTGAAGCACAACCTTCAGGTAAACATAACTACTTGACATATAAATTCAGTATACAAGTTATAAACTTTTCAATTCGAAAAAAACTAATGCCAATACATCCTAATTTTTACATTCCAGTTCCTGGAGCATCAACACAAGCTTTAGATGTTATCGAGGCCATTCCAACACCACCAAGCCTAACCCTTATGGAAGAACAACAAAAGACTATAGAGGAGGGAGACTATCCAAAAGGTACTAAACTTTCTGTTGACATAAATAATGCCTAAAAACATTATTCATATCTCTATGTTTTAATGATCACAAAATA
Organism: Artemisia tridentata subsp. tridentata; assembly: GCA_021014915.2. Taxonomy (NCBI): domain Eukaryota; kingdom Viridiplantae; phylum Streptophyta; class Magnoliopsida; order Asterales; family Asteraceae; genus Artemisia; species Artemisia tridentata. Next base: position 111,010,842 of record CP139509.1, on the reverse strand, counting down.
TAAACTCATTAAACATAAACTTATCAAATAAACAAGTATTTAGTTGTAAATATTCACTTCTACAACTTAATCACTTAAGGTATGAATAAACAAGTGCTTAATGCATTATATGATCAAAGGAACATTTTCTTAAACACTAGATTTTTTATAAAATGTCAAAAACATTTAATATCTTTTAGAAAAACATTTTTGGTAATAAATAAAAAGGTTTAATTCATTATAAATTTATGAATTCAAATTTTTAACCAAAATCAGTAAAAATATTCCAGAAAAACCTTCCTCACAAAAAGACAAAACTGGCCAACGGGCAGGGAGGGCGGCCCCCTTAAAATTAAGGGGACCGCCCCCTATTTAAGGGGGCCGGCCACGCTCCTGTAGGTTCCAGCTGTCCAGTTTTTCTGCCTATAAATACCAGCCTTCCCCTGGATTTTTACTCACCTTTTGCACACTGAAACTTTCTGTTGTAAATCACATTTCATATCTTCAAAAACCCTTTGATCATATAATCTTAAGCTTTGGTTTCTAAGTGATCCAAGCTTCCTCCATTCAAGTGCAAGAGAAGAATACTCCTTCAACTACTAGAGAAGAAGTATTGCAACTTAGATACCTAAGTTATTTGTGTCATTATTCATTTGTATATAAGTTGTGTATCGTGGTTAGATAGTTGTGTGAATAATTGTTTGGGATAGGTTAGTGTGTAAGTAGAGAAGTTGTGTTGTTAAGGTGTGTAAGTAGTATAGTTGTGAAGAAGTAGAAGTGTACATAGGTTGTGCTTAGTTGTGAAGTGATAGTGAAGAGTCTAAGAAGTCGTGAAGAGTCGTGAAGAAGAAGGTGTGATTAAGTCGTGTTTAAGTTGTGAGATTGGTTCTAGCTATGATTAGAACTCGACATCTAGCTTTGTGTCGTTAAGCCGGTGTAAGCTAAAGTTGTGTAAGGTTTTCTCCGCCATAAGGGAGCTTGTTGACATAGTGAAGAAAACTCTTGAGTTAGGTGCTCGGGGAGTGGAGTAGGGCAAGGAAGGTGTCCTTGTAGCCGAACCACTATAAATCTCTTGTCTCTCGGTTAGATCTTTCTATCTCTAACTTTCATTTCATTTTATTACCTTACTTGCATTACTTATTTATATCTACTTATATACATATTGTTCATATTGTTCAAAAGTTGAGATCACATAAATTCGAATCTAAGTTTTAAAAAGTAAACAAAGTTTTCATAATATAAATTTAAAAGGACATAAAACTATTCAACCCCCCTTCTAGTTTTCCACAATTGGTATCAAGAGCCACGTCAAACAAGATTTTTAAAATTAACTGTATTTTAAAACTTTAAACGATCTCTGGAATCTTTAAAATATTTAGAAGGGCAATCTATGCAAAGACCACCACTATTTGAAAGTGATGGTTTTCTTTATTGGAAAAATAGATTCGAAACTTATGTGAAATCAAAGGATCTTGATCTTTGGCATGTTATTACCTATGGTGATTTTCCCCCTATTCAATATAATATCCTAACTAAAATAGATGAAATTGTACCTTTTGAAAAACAAACTGATGATTTAAAAAAGAAACTAGCAAAAAATAATGAAGCTAAAATGGTAATTTATAATGCGTTACCACGCAAAGAATATGAAAGAATTTTTATGTGTCAAACCGCAAAAGAGATTTGGGATTCTTTACTAATCACTCACCAAGGTAATAGTCAAGTCAAAGATAATAAAATAGATCTTCTTGTGCAACAATTTGAACAATTTACAATTCCTGAAGAGGAATCTATTGATAATGCATTTGCTAAATTTAACACAATCATCACAAGTTTAAAAGCACTTGATGAGACTTTTTCTAGCAAAAATTGTGTAAGGAAATTTCTTAGGGCATTACATCCAAAATGGCGCGCAAAGGTCACGGCGATTGAAGAGTCAAAGAACTTGATGACGTTATCACTTGATGAGCTTATTGGCAACTTGAAGGTTCATGAAGAAATTATAAAGAGGGACTCGGAAACGGTCAAGAGCAAGAAAGATCAAATCAAGTCTCTCGCGCTAAAAGCCAAAAAGGAACTTAGTGATGACGATGATTCAAGTGACGATAGTGAAGACGAAGAATATGCAATGGCCGTAAGAGAATTCAAGAAATTCTTCAAGAGACGAGGAAGATTCACGAGACAACCGCGAGATGAAAGAAGATCGCTACAAAGAAATAGAAATGATAACTACGGGAAAAGAAAGTGCTTTAGATGTGGAAGTCAAAACCATCTCATTGGCGAATGTCCAAAGCCACCGGGTTATGATTACGAAAGCGCATTTGTTAGTGGAACATGGAGCGATAGCGACAAAGATGAAGCGGACAAAGCAAAAGACGAAAAGTGCCTTGTAGCTCAAGCCACCGATGAAATATGTCTTGGAATAAATTTGGAGCCCGACGAATGGATTAAGGATAGTGGATGCTCGAAGCACATGACGGGAAACCGGAAGCTATTCTCCTCCTACAAGGCATACAACGGAGGTAATGTTATTTTCGGTAGTGATTTTCGTGGAAAAATCATTGGCAAAGGTACGATCTCTCAAGACTCCCTAACTATTGAAAATGTTGAGCATGTAGATAACTTAACATATAACTTGCTTAGTATAGGACAAATATGCGATAATAAGTGTAGGGTTACTTTTACAAGTAAAGATAGCGAAATAGTTAAGGACGGAAAGGTCATAGGTAGAGGAGTTAGGAAAGGTGGCGTATATGTTATGAAACTAGGAAATAAACCGGAAGATAAAATATGTCTAGCAACCTTAGATGAAAACTCTACATTGTGGCATAGAAGATTAGGTCACGCAAATATGCAACAAATACAATCCCTAGCCTCTAAAGAATTAGTTGGAAACTTGCCTAACCTAAGATATGACCAACACTTTTGCGATGCATGTAAAATAGGAAAACAAGCACATGCTAGTCACAAAGCTAAGAATATAGTCTCCACTACTAGATGCCTAGAATTATTACACATGGACCTTTTTGGTCCAACCGCTATGCGGAGTTACGGAGGTAATCGTTATACCTTAGTAATTGTAGATGACTATTCACGATACACGTGGACTAGATTTTTAAGTGATAAAACCGAAGCCTTTAATAAGTTTGAAATATTTAGTAAAATGATTCAAAATAAATTAGGATGTTCTATAGTATCAATTAGGACGGACCATGGTCGGGAATTTGATAACGAAGTGCAATTCGGAAAATATTGTGATTTAAATGGGATATCTCACAATTTCTCCGCTCCTCGCACTCCACAATCAAATGGGGTAGTAGAAAGAAAGAATCGAACATTACAAGAAATGAGTAGAACAATGCTAAATGAACAATCTATCCCACAAAAATTTGGTGCCATGCCGTAGATACATCAACATATATAATAAATAGAGTCTCAATTAGGCAAATTTTAGGAAAAACCCCATATGAGTTGTTAAGAGGTAGAAAACCTAATCTAAATTACTTTAGGGTATTCGGGAGCAAATGTTTTGTTCTCAATACAAAAGATTACCTTACTAAGTTTGATCCTAAGTCGTACGAAGGAATCTTTCTAGGGTATTCACAAAATAGTAAAGCATACATAATACTTAATAAACACACTATGAAAGTAGAAGAGTCCTTAAATGTAACTTTTGATGAAACTCCACCACCACCTAAGACATTGCCCCTAGAAGATGATGATCTAGTTGAAGAAGAAGCTATTGAGGTTAGTAAAATTAAACCCTTAGGCAATGATAATGAAGATATAATATTAGGTGAAAACGAAATAGTAAATGTTAAGGAATCTAAATCACACCCGTTAGATAATAAAATAGGTAACCTAAATCAAAGAACCCTTAGATCACAAGCTCAAGATAAAAATAACTTCTTTTGTTTCCTATCAACTATAGAACCTAAAAATATAAATGAGGCATTAAAAGATGAAAGTTGGGTTATGGCTATGCTAGAAGAACTCAATCAATTTAAGACTAATGACGTTTGGGAACTAGTCCCAAATCCCATGAACATGACCATCATAGGAACTAAATGGGTTTATAGAAATAAGTTAGATGAAAATGGAATAGTTACTAGGAACAAAGCTAGGTTAGTTGCCCAAGGTTATAATCAACAGGAAGGAATTGATTATGACGAAACTTATGCCCCCGTAGCTAGATTAGAATCTATAAGAATACTACTTGCCTATGCATGCGCCCTAGATTTTAAGTTTATTTCAAATGGACGTGAAAAGTGCATTCCTTAACGGTTTTATCAATGAGGAGGTATACGTGGCACAACCTCCAGGATTCATTGACTTCGCAAAACCTGATTATGTTTATAAACTCAAGAAAGCTTTATATGGACTCAAACAAGCTCTCAAGGCTTGGTATGATCGATTAAAGACATTTCTTATTAAACATGATTATTCTATGGGAATGGTAGATAACACTCTTTTCACGAAAAAGAAAAACCCAAATCTCATCATTGTCCAAATATATGTCGACGACATTATATTCGGATCGACTTGTCAGGATATGTGTGATGAATTCGCCAAAATCATGCATGATGAGTTTGAGATGAGTATGATGGGTGAACTTAATTTCTTCCTAGGATTACAAATAAAACAATTAGAAGATGGAATATTTTTTAATCAATCTAAGTACATTAAGGAAATGCTCAAGAAATTTGGATTAGAAGACGCTAAGCCCATGAAAACACCGATGTCTACGGAAGTAAAACTCACAAGAGATGAAGAGGGCGAGTCCGTAGAAAACACTAAGTATAGAGGAATGATAGGTAGTTTACTATACTTGACGGCAAGTAGACCGATATCATGTTTAGTGTCTGCCTTTGTGCTCGCTTTCAAGAGGATCCCAAAACCTCTCACCTAGAAGCGGTTAAGCGTATCTTCCGATACATTAAAGGCACTATACACTTAGGATTATGGTATCCTAAGGGATCCGGCATAGAAACCATCGTCTATGCGGATTTGGATCATGCGGGAGACTATGTGGATAGAAAAAGCACTAGCGGAATTTGCACATTCATGGGATGTTGTCTAACATCTTGGTTCTCGAAGAAGCAAACCACTCTTGCTATTTCTACCGCAGAAGCCGAATATGTAAGCGCTGGAAAGGCATGTCAACAAGCACTATGGATGAAACAAGCTCTCGTAGATTATGGCATTAGGTTAGATGATGTCCCAATTATGTGTGATAACAAAGGTGCTATAGATTTAAGTAAGAATCCCGTTCAACACTCTAGGACTAAACATATAGAAATACGCCACCACTTCCTCCGCGATAACGTTCAAAAAGGAAACATATCTACAGAAAAGGTTGCATCGGAAGATAACTTAGCAGACATATTCACTAAGCCCCTTAAGCGTGAACTCTTTAACCACTTACGTTTAGGCCTAGGAATGATGGAACAAATTGACTGAATTTTCTGCATCTTTGGTACATTTTTTTTCTAGATGGGCGGACCCCTTAATGTTATAAAGGCGGTCCCCTTAATATTAAGGGACCGCTTGTCATTAAGGGGACCGGCCATCTGTCTGTAAAATTTCTTTTTCCTCCCATCTGAGTCTAGGAATCTGTTTTGCACAAAATAAAAGATTGAAATATTTTTTTTTTTTTGCATAAACATATTTATGAACAAAACTCAATCTATTGTCTACAAATCATTCTCACATCTAGGACAACACATGAAAACCATTTTCCTTACATTGTTGAATAATGCTAAAAACATTTTTTTTTCATGCATAAGATCTCATATGACTTGTCAAAATATATAATCTAATATATATCTTTGATATTCATATATTGAGCAAAATCAAATCAAGGAGACCTTGGATTGTTTCTTAGGAAATTCTTTTGCATTTAGGAGTCGAAACAATCACATCTCCACATTTGTTGCATATAGGCACACACTAGAACAAGCTTATTAATCACATCATCACAATTGCTCCATCACCTATTCCCCATTAGTTTCTAGTGTCTTTGCTCCATTACCCTTGCCTTAGATGATTAGTTTCCTTAATTCTCTAAATTGCTAGATATAACTTATTGCCTGCTTATTTGTTTATCTTATATGCCATGCATGCTTAATATGTTTCTCTATTGCCTCAAAGAGTGGGACTTGCCTAAAACCAAAAGCTCAAAACATAGCCATCCTCACCTATTTCTGCAGAAAAATCCATTTCTGGAACCCAGAAAGGTACCAGATGGGCGGCCCCCTTAATTCATAAGGCGGCCCCCTTAATTATTAAGGGGACCGCCCATAATTAAGGGGACCGGCCATCTGCTGGACAGGTTCACATAATCTTTTTCTGCTTTTTAGCCCATTTGATCCTATACTTCCCCAAATTCACTAACACATTCTGTCCTAATCACCCAACAAGCCTATCCATTCCTAAACAACACAAATCATCCACTATAAATAACCTCATATCTCACCACATTCAATCATCCCATCATGTCTTCTCCTATCAACCAAAAACCTCAAAGCTAGCAAGGATGACCTTAAAACCCGGGTGGAAAAGAAAACCTCACCCTCACCACAAGCCCATTACAAATGGTGCGACTAGACAACCAACACCTCCATCATCATTCATCCCTAACTACTCTCCAAGATCACAACCTCATTCCATTGAACCATTTCACAAACCCTATCATTTTGGCCAAACATCCACATTCATTCCAAACTACTCCCCTAAACATCAAACCAACTTCAATGGAATCCTTGAAAACCCTCATCACCTTGGTCAAACATCAAACTTTTCACCCCAATACCATCCATTTCCACCAAATAACCAAATCCCCATTCATGAAAGGCAAAAGCTTCACGAAGAGATTAACCAAATCCATGATCTTAGTGATCTCCTTGCTATGCACCTCACACAACGCAACAAGGGACAACCTCCATCCTCACCTTACTCAAATTGCCTACCCCACTCTCTTAACTTGGATCAAGTTACAAACCACACCCACTATTGTCCTTGTTGCATCTTCCTTCAAAAATAAATCCTCCACTTAAGTAAAGATATTTCTTGGATCGAATATCTACTCACTCGTCCTCATCCCATTCCTCCACTACAGCGATATAACATCAATGGATCCGCTCCGTTTCCCTCACCATCACATAACTAAAATCCATCCACATGCTTTCCGCCTCAAAATAAAATCCCTCACCCTTTTGTGTCGCAAGCAAGTCCAATCGCTCTCTTTGGCAATATGAGGACCGTTAGTATTTCTAGTTATGTTGTAATCATTATGTTTCAAGTATTTTATGTAATGTAATGATGATTCATATGTTATATATGACATCTTGAATGCATAAATAAATTAGTTGATTGTTCAAAATATTTTTGCTATGTATATGTATCTTGTGTCTCCTAACTTGTTTTTGCAGCCAAGATTTCCATAGCTCGTCTCCTTGGTGCCCTCGAACGAGGGGGAGTAAACATCAAGGGGGAGTTCTCGTCCCGACAAATTTAGTTTCTAAAACTTGTCGGCATAACCTTTTTGATTCTACAAAAAGGGGGAGAAGTGAATATAAACTCACTAAATACTTGTCCAAAAATAATTTTTTGGATTTAATAAGTTTAAGTTTTGTAATCATCAAAAAGGGGGAGATTGTTGACATAAACATTATTCATATCTCTATGTTTTAATGATCACAAAATATAAACTCATTAAACATAAACTTATCAAATAAACAAGTATTTAGTTGTAAATATTCACTTCTACAACTTAATCACTTAAGGTATGAATAAACAAGTGCTTAATGCATTATATGATCAAAGGAACATTTTCTTAAACACTAGATTTTTTATAAAATGTCAAAAACATTTTATATCTTTTAGAAAAATATTTTTGGTAATAAATAAAAAGGTTTAATTCATTATAAATTTATGAATTCAAATTTTTAACCAAAATCAGTAAAAATGTTCCAGAAAAACCTTCCCCACAAAAAGACAAAACTGGCCAACGGGCAGGGAGGGCGGCCCCCTTAATTATGCTAGGCGGCCCCCTTAAAATTAAGGGGACCGCCCCCCTATTTAAGGGGGCCGGCCACGCTCCTGTAGGTTCCAGCTGTCCAGTTTTTCTACCTATAAATACCAGCCTTCCCCTGGATTTTTACTCACCTTTTGCACACTGAAACTTTCTGTTGTAAATCACATTTCATATCTTCAAAAACCCTTTGATCATATAATCTTAAGCTTTGGTTTCTAAGTGATCCAAGCTTCCTCCATTCAAGTGCAAGAGAAGAATACTCCTTCAACAACTAGAGAAGAAGTATTGCAACTTAGATACCTAAGTTATTTGTGTCATCATACATTTGTATATAAGTTGTGTATTGTTGTTAGATAGTTGTGTGTATAATTGTTTGGGATAGGTTAGTGTGTAAGTAGAGAAGTTGTGTTGTTAAGGTGTGTAAGTAGTGAAGTTGTGAAGAAGTAGAAGTGTACATAGGTTGTGCTTAGTTGTGAAGTGATAGTGAAGAAGTCGTGAAGAAGAAGGTGTGATTAAGTCGTGTTTAAGTTGTGAGATTGGTTCTAGCTACGATTAGAACTCGACATCTAGCTTTGTGTCGTTAAGCCGGTGTAAGCTAAAGTTGTGTGAGGTTTTCTCCGCCATAAGGGAGCTTGTTGACATAGTGAAGAAAACTCTCGAGTTAGGTGCTCGGGGAGTGGAGTAGGGCAAGGAAGGTGTCCTTGTAGCCGAACCACTATAAATCTCTTGTCTCTCGGTTAGATCTTTCCATCTCTAACTTTCATTTCATTTTATTACCTTACTTGCATTACTTATTTATATCTACTTATATACATATTGTTCATATTGTTCAAAGAGTTGAGATCACATAAATTCGAATCTAAGTTTTAAAAAGTAAACAAAGTTTTCATAATATAAATTTAAAAGGACATAAAACTATTCAAACCCCCCCCCCCCACCATTCTAATTGCAATAGGAACAATAGTCGTTCGGATTGAATTCCCCATCTAGATAAATCATCCGTCATCTTCTATGTGCAGCTTTTGATACAGAAAAAGATAAGACATAAGTGGTAGGCAACATCTTATCTTTACCCAATTTTAACATATATTTTGTCGGCAATTTTTTTTTGTCTTTTATACTAACCGAAAGTTTTTATATTTAATCGAATGTGAAAAATATATATATATATATATATATATATATATAATATATATATATATATTATATATATATATATATATATATATATATATATATATATTATATATATATATATTTATTTATTTATTTATTTTCAAATAAAAATTGTCATACAAACATATGAAGTCAGCCATAAGCGCAAAATAACCCGTTTTCATAGCACTCATTAACATTATACCGCCCATTAATAAACATGCCATGCTAGAATAAACTTTCTAATTACCCATTTCATTTTAGTCACAAGTATAAGAATCACAACATCCAAACCAAAACTTAACTACATATATGCAAATTTAAAAATTTAAACCAAACAAATTAGACAATAATTGTTTTTTTACCACCATACACTAACCACAATATACAAACCAACACTTAAAAAATAACATAACACAAAACTTATACTGCACAATCCAAGGAATAAAAAAAACGGCCGCCCCGCAGCAATGCGAGGGCAAATTTACTTGTTAGATATTTATGCAATTCCCCCTATAAAAATATATGTGTTGGATAATCAATCAAGAAAGAATTTTTAATTGCGTTATGCGTTTCTTAAATATATAAGAGCTGACAGGGGGTTTATGCAATCATTAGATGCAGTGGCTGGTTGTATTGTATATTTTATGGGTTATACATTTGACTAATATAGTGTAAGTCACATATAATAGAGGGTGTGAGGATAACACAACCCATACATTATTCACGTGTTGCTTATGGGTTGTATTATCTTAAGACCCTCTATTATGTGAGACCTACACTATATTAGTAAAAAATATACAGTACACCTGCCCTCTGAATCTAATGATTGTATACACCTCCTATGGGGTGTGAGGATAAACTGTCCCATCAAACTATCAAACAATCAGTGTGACTAACAACTTGTTGACCCACAGGTTTATTGTCGACAAACAGTTCAAAAAAGGAAAAGAAAAGAAGAAGAAAAAAAATAAATAAAGCGAATCTATTGATATATCACTCCTTACAACTTGTTGACCCACAGGTTTATTGTCGACATTAAGCATTCGTACTTTAATAGCTTAGCATTTTGACGCTTTTTAAAAAAAAAAAAAAAAAGAGAGAAATTAATATTTTAGTACTAAAAACAATATTAATCTATTTAATAGTCATTCTTCACATAATTTTTTTTAAAATGGTCATGCTCGATTGCTCAACTGCTCGACTTCATTCAAATTTTGACACTTATCATTCCTTTAGCTGCTCAACTTTGAATGTTCAACTGCTCGACTCCACCTAATTTTTGACACGTGTCATTCTTTTGTACTTTTATTGGAAAAAAAAGGTACAAAGGAATGACACGTGTCACGCAACTAATGGAGTCGAGCAGTCGAGCATGACCATTTTGGAAAAAATGTGTGAAAAATGATTATTAAATGGATTAACCTTTTTTTTGTACTAAAATGGTAATTTTCTAAAAAAAAAAAAAAAAAAATTTTAAACAAAAAAAAGTGGTGTTGCGTTTTTTGACACGTTGTTACATCACTTTCATCTGTTATTAGCTAGCATAATATTTTATTTTGATACGAGGAAGAAAAGTAAAAAAAAAAGAAAAACAAAAAAAAAGAATAAATTTTAAACAAAAAAAAGTGGTGTTGCATTTTTTGACACGTTGTTACATCACTTTCATCTATTATTAGCTAGCATAATATTTTATTTTGATACGAGGAAGAAAAGTAAAACAACACCGATATTGATTGATTATGTTATAGAACTTACGCATACCTTACTCTATATATAAAGAGTTCATGAAATAGTTTAAAAGTTTAAGTGGTACATGTCTTAATGCATATAATATAAACACAATTCAACAAAATCATAAATTCATAATGATAAACTCAAATAAAAAAGTAGTCAATAAAGTTAAATAAGTCAAAATTAATTTTTATAACCGGAAACCATTAATAGACAAATAAGTACAAATAATTGAGATCAAGTTTCAGTTACAAATTCTTTCTATTTTTTTTTAGCAATACAAATTCTTACTATTAACATTAAATTTTATGTCATACTATTTTCGGGTGAAAAACGATCACTTATGAATGATCGATTTATATGGTGATGATAAATACAAATTTTGTTAAAGTGATGAAAAGAAAAAAAATGTTGGCTCGAGATGTGAAGTCGAACCACACAAAAAGTTGGTAACAGTAAGAGCATATCCAACGTATAACGCACTAGGTGCGTTAAAGGTTAACCACCCCTGCGTTAAGGTGCGTTAAGGTGCGTTAACGCAGCGTTAAAGAGGTGCGTTAACCCTTTAACGCTGTGTTAAGAGGTGTGTTTGTAAAAAAAAAAAAAAAAAAAATCATTTAGCCCCTCCAACGTATCTTTTAGCCGTTTGAATTCAAAAAATAATAAATTTCATTTTGCCCCCTTGCGTTTTTAACCGTTACATACAAACGGCTATTTAAAACAAAAAAATAAAAATAAATAAATAAATAAATAATAATAATTAAATAAAATTCAAAACCACTTTCACTCCCCTATAAATACCCAATTAACACCACATTTTCTTTTTCACACTTCCACAAATCAATCTAATACATCATATACTTCCATCTTCATACTTCCACAAAAAAAAAAAAAAAAAAAAAAAAAAAAAAAAAAAAAAAAAAACTTGTTCATTCACCACATTTTTTTCACAACCTACAAGCGGGATTATTATCACACACACAACTCACACACAGATTATCAACAATGTCTCGCAAAGATTTCTCCCAACAATTCCCAACTCACCATGACTTCTCTCAACAATTTCATACTCACCGTGACTTCTCCTAACAATTTCCAGAACAACAAGACTTTACCCAGCAATTTTCAAATGAAACGGTGAACACTCCACCGGAAGATATATTTCCGGTGTTCACACCGGAAAATGAACCGGCCAACAATCCAAATCCACCGGTTGTTGAACAACAACCCAATCCACCGGTTGTTGAACAAGATCCAAATCCATTTGGACTGACTGTGGATCAACTCCGACTTCTGGAGCAAGATGAGGAAGTGAGGAGAGAATTTGAACAACGCGAACTAGAAGAGGAAGCTGCTCGTATGGAGCGGGAGAGAAACTGGCTTGGAAGTTATGGGGAGTTTACGTCCTCTTCGAGTGAGGACGGTTGGGTTTCAGATGATTCATTTTCTTAATTTGTAGTTTTAGTTTCTATTAATCGTACTATGTATTGTGTTTTAACTTTAATGTTTAATGTAATTTGTGTTTTGACTTTATGATTAATGTAATTCGTGTTTAAAATTTTATGTTAGTTGTTAAATGAAGTATTAATTATAGTTTAGTGGTTGATTTTGAAAATAGTGTAGGGGACGGGAAGGTGGGAGGGAGGGAAGGGATGGGCTTTTGTGTGTATATGTAATCCGTCCATAATTGAGGGGATCAGGAGGGAACGGGTAAACTGACAACATGGGCCTCTGTTACTATCATATCCTCAACAAATCTTGTTACCATCACTGTATAGAAGAAATTTACATTGTATACGATTACGATACTTGCAGGCGTCAAAAGGGCATAATTAATGTACATCTCCCATCAAAACATATTGCTTAAAAAAGTGTATTTGTTGCATACAAATCACCTCCAAATTTGTAGCCCCACGACACTGAAAACGTTTACATGGAACATGTGAAAGACCAGAGAATTACAAAACAGACAATCAGATTCTTTCCAATGAAGTAATTTACCACCATAAAAGAACGGAAGATGTGACCACACAAAATGAGTTGACACGCATCTGCTCGTCGACAACATATCTTTTTCATCGCATTAAATGAAGTGGACAGCAGAATCTAAAAGAAAGTTGATCAATTCGTTTCGCATACGAAGGAATGGGATTATTAGTAGCAGGCCAAAGAGCAGGTAATAGATTTGTTGAAATATTAGTGTATTGAGGGTATATTGGTAATTTGGGTAGCTTCCCATCCTTTCCTTGCAACTTAAAAATTAAAACTCAAGAACACAAATAAAAATAATCACTTTCTTCACAGTGTCATTCCTTACTTTGCCCTTCCCATCTCATCCCCTTCCATTCTTTAAAAATTAGACTTGAGAACAAAGCGTTAAGGGTGAGTTATGATTGAAAGAGTTTTTTTTTGAGTTAAAGGTGAAAGGTTTAAAGTTGACGTGACAGTGTGTTAAAGTTTAACCCGGGTTATGGTTGGAAGCGCTCTAATAGAGTATTTTGTGTCACTTCTTTTCAGTATCACCAACAACTACAAAAGCGTCATCACTATTCCTATCTATCAGTTATCAACTGCTATTTTGTTTTTCATCTTTGTTACTGTGCATTACGCGAACATTTTGCTAGTTGTCTTTAAAAAATGGTGTAACCAATTTAGTTCTAGAAGAATAAGTACATTCATGGTTGGACAACTTATTTTACTATGAGAAAATTGAATTGGAAAAATGGCAATATCTTTGAGAGAGTTGAGAAATTAAGAAATTTACTGAAGGAAAAACAAAAAATTTTGGATTTAGATCCCCATAACTCTACTCTAAAGGAAGACATGGTAGGTTTGTTACAAGAGTATCATGATGCTGTTAGTGATGAGGAAAAGTTCTTATTTCAAAAAGCAAAGATTGAGTGGTTGAGTGCAGGTGATCAGAATACATCTTTCTTCCATAGAATGATTAAAGGGATAATTAACAAAAATAAGATTGAATTTGTATGTGATGTAATGGGTAATAGATTTGAAGGAACAGAGGTGGCAGATCAGTTTGTTAACCTTTTTCATAAGTTCTTAAGAACTGAGCAAGCAGTTAAAAGTATGGATTTGAGTACTACATTGTTCACCAAGAAACTGTCTGAAGAAGAAGCTAATAGGATGATTAGAGAAGTGTCAAATGAAGAAATTAAATAGGCCATGTTCAGCATTGGTGACAATAGAGCTCCTGGGCCAGATGGGTATACTTATGCTTTCTTTAAAAAAGCATGGAATATTGTTGGTGAGGATGTTTGCAGTGCTATTAGAGAATTCATGAGTAAGGGGAAGATGTTGGGTGAAATTAGTGCAACTGTTATCTCCTTAATCCCCAAAACCACAACTCCTAATATGGTGACTGATTTCAGGCCAATCTCCTGTTGTAATGTCATCTATAAGTGCTTGAGCAAGGTTATCACAAATAGACTGAAAGATGCTTTGAAAAAACTGGTAATGAAAATCAGAGTGCCTTCATCCCTGGCAGACAAATCCAAGACAATATTATGTTGACTCAAGAGCTAATGAAAGGGTATAATCAGAAGAATGGGGCTAAAAGACTGGCATTGAAGATTGACATCCAAAAGGCTTATGACACTGTCAATTGGGGATTCTTAGAAGAATGTTTGAAACAGTTTGGATTACATGAAACTATGGTGAAGTGGATAATGAAATGCGTTACTAGTGCTCAATACTCTATCACTGTTAATGGGGAAAAATATGGGTATTTTAAAGGAGCTAGGGGTTTGAGGCAAGGAGATCCCATATCTCCTTACCTTTTTACACTAGTAATGAAAGTATTCACATTAATGATAGAAAGAAGAATTAGAATGCATCCTGAATTCAGATTTCATAAAGGCTGCAAAGGGGTTAGACTTACTCATCTCTGCTTTGCAGATGACCTTTTGCTTTTATGTAGTGGGGATGTGCAATCTGTCAAAGTTTTAAAAGAAGCATTGGATGAATTTAGTGAAGCCTTTGGTCTCTTACCTAATCCAAATAAAAGCACAATTTTTTTGGCAGCCTTAAGAGAGAGGAAAGAGTGGAGATTCTGAACATAATGCCATTTGTTGTGGGGGAATTGCCTGTTAAGTACATAGGTGTACCTTTGATTACAAGAAGCCTTGGTGTTAAGCAGTGTAAAAGTTTGATTGATAAGGTGGTTAAAAGAGTGAATGATTGGAGAAACAAGAGTCTTTCTTTTGCAGGATGACTTCAACTGATCTCTGCTGTTCTGGCATCCATTCAAGTCTATTGGTCATCTGTTTTTCTTCTCCCACAAACAGTTATAGATTCAATCAATAAGATTCTCAAAGGCTTCTTATGGTGTCAGGGGGAGTTAACTAAGGGGAAGGCAAAAATAGCTTGGACTAATGTGTGTAAGTCAAAAGAAGAAGGGGGTCTGGGGATCAAGAACTTAGCCTTATGGAACAAAGCAATGTTAGTAAAGCATATTTGGAACATTGCAATCAAAAAAGACTCTCTATGGGTGAAATGGGTACACTCTGTTAGATTGACTGAAAATAGTATATGGACAGTTCAATGTAACAAAAATGATAGCTGGTGTTGGAAAGATTTGATGAGTATAAGGGATTTGGTTAAGCAGCATCTGGTCTGCAAAATTGGCAATGGAACAGTTACCTCAATGTGGTTTGATAACTGGGCAAGCATTGGTCCATTGATTAATCACATTTCTTATAGGAGTCTTTATACTGCTAGGCTTGACAGAAACATAACTGTAAGTGAGATGATAGATGGGAATAGATGGAAATGTCCACAAGATTGGAGTCAGAGATATCCTCAAATAGTGAGCCTGAATGTTCCTACTCTGATTGATAGGGTGAGGGATAAAGTTGTATGGAAGAATTCTGAAGGAAAAGTTGTCAAATTCTCAATTAAGACTGTTTGGCAAGATCTATATGAGAAACAAGATATTGTTTTATGGAATAGGATGGTGTGGTTCTCCCAGTGCATATGATGAACTCAAATAAGTACATTTTATTACTATCATTTATCCTATTAATTTGACTTGTTTTACTATATTATGTATGAGGATTGATACTTAATTGTTTACTTTTGTAATTCTCAGGTAAAAACAAGCATTTGGTGAAACTTAGCGATTTTGGACTAATAATGGAGCAAAACGTGCATAAAGTGAAGAGTCTACTGACATGGACAAGATCAAGTCAATTTTGCTCCAGATGCGCCGCATCTTACTATCAACATGCGCCGCATCTCTATCAAGATATCACCAGATACGATCCAAGATACAAGAGGACATGCGCCGCATCTAATAAAGAGTTACGCCGCATCTTCTGGCGGTGTACGAATATTCCTGAATATTATAATCTTGGACCCCACGCGAAGTTAAGTACATGCGCCGCATCTACTTAAGTAGATGCGCCGCATCTTCCCTCAGACACAAACTATAAATACCCCGTAGACCAGAAGAGTTCCAGAGTACCACAAAGTTCGAAACCCTAAAACCGAAGTTCGGACAACAGAAGAGAAGGACGAATTCAGTCAAGAGCAGCACAAGACACACCCAAATCGAAGATACAAGAGCTGTAAGAAGGTGCTGCATGTATTTAATTCATTAAGTAGTTTTGTTTTATTGTTTTAGCAAACTTTAATTCATCAGGATTGGTGGCTTGTGTAATGTGACAACGGAAAGATTGCACTCCCTTTAATACTTGCTTTCCCATCAATTAAAGTTTATATGTTGATGTCTTTGGTTACTACTTATTAGTGCATTGATAACCTCTGTGTTTATTAGTGGCTTGCGGGCACCCGACTGCGGGACAAGGTGTGGCTCCCACGGTTGTTTCTAAATTGATCACTTAGGAATAACTTTTAGACATAAGTAATCATTAAGGGTTTACTCGCCGATGAGAATAGGACCAACGAGAAAGGGTTAATTACATACACTTCATATAAAGCTATCAATAAAACAAGTGACAAACTACTTAATCATAAGGACAGCCCTCTTATTGTCTCTAGTATCTATCTGTGTACGTGTGTGCTACTTGCTGATTCGTGCCTATTTGTTTATTTTATTATTTAATTGCAAACAAAACTGTGCCAGTCTCTCAGGCTGAAACCCCCTTGCGTTAGGATATTAAAATACTGATTAGATTAACTAGATTATACGTTCCACTCTTAGTGATCGACACTCTACTTACCATTATCTTCATACTGACCGGGTACACTGCTCGTTAAGTGTGTGTGTTATTGATAAGTCGGCTAAATATAAATTTAAAACTTGAGTAGGCATTAAAACTGCTAAACCGCAACGACACATCACGCGCATCAAGTTTTTGGCGCCGCTGCCGGGGAGTGAATTGTTATTTTCTGTTAATTTGATTAGTATTTTAATTAGGTTATTTTTCTTTTTATTAGATTAATTGCATCATTGTACTATTTTGCATATTTGTTGTATTGTGTGTTATTTGTTTGCTTTTGTTTTTATTTTTGTGTGTTTTATTTTTTGTTTGGTGTGTTTAATTTTTATTTTTATTTTTCGTATTTTTCTGTTCTGCTATCGTTGTACTGTGCTAAATCAAACGATACGGCGCATCTGATCTCTCAGATACGGCGTATTGCGTTTAATTTTTTTTTTATATACAACGCGTTTAATTAATTCGATACGACGCATCTTTTCCCCAAGATACGGCGTATCTGTTTTTAATAAGAAAATTTTTCTAAGCGATAAAGTAATACGACGCATCTTCTTTTGAAGATACGGCGTATCTGTTTTTAATAATAAAATTTTTTTTTCCTAAACGTTAACGCCATACGACGCATCTGTTTTAGCAGATACGGCGTATCTATTATTTTAATTAAAAACAGTTTTCGAATTATTAAACAGATACGACGCATCGATCTCTGTCGATACGGCGTATCTTCTGAATCAAAAATCTTATACTTTGAAACGTAACGAAAATACGGCGCATTAACTTTTGTTAATACGACGCATTTAATTTTAAATAAATATCGATTTTTGATAATTAAAACTGATACGGCGCATTCTACTTTATAAGCGACGTATCTGTTTTCTGAATAAAAGTCTGATTACATTTTAACGTAATAAGATACGGCGTATCCAACTTTCTGGATACGGCGCATCGTCCGCAGATATCAGCCATTTTTATTCTTTATATTCGTTTCTTAATTCATTAATTTATCTTCTAGCGAACAGATGCTACTGACGATTTTACCTATGATAACAGGTTTTGCTATGGAAGATATGTCAATGAACGGATATCTTACTAAAGGAACAAAAACAACATGATTAATGGATTGGCAATTGAGTGCACCAATTGTCAACGGTGCTTAACAAAGTTCTTTTGGTAAAACACGATTTGAAAGGGATTACAACTAGAGGCGGAAAGTCAACCTTTCAAATGTGATCGGTATTAAAGAGCTGAACGTGAGTCTAACTTGAAGACTCTGGAATAAAGACAAGTGCTGACCGGGAGACAACCCGGATTTATCTTTTAATTTTCTGTTCTGTGTCGAGTCTGTCAGACCTGCAGAAGATGCGGCGCATCTCTATCAATAAGATGCGACGCATCACCTGCACTGGTCATATCTTATTTTATTTTATTTTTCTGCATTTTTATTTTTGACTTTAAAACTTTCTGTCAGTTTATTTAATGCGGCGCATCCCTGGTTAAGGATGCGACGCATCTTTTATTCTGATTCGTATTTATTCCAAGCTCGATACGGCGTATCTTCTTCAATAGGATACGGCGCATCGACTGACCTGATGATTTTCAGTTTTCATTTTTAAGTTTTATTTTTATCTAACTACTAATGTATTATGCAAGTTGAACCTTTCTTATCTTAGGTGTGTTTTAAAGTGTTGGTGGTATTATAGTTTCCTGAATTTCATGTGGATACATCAAGTATGAAGCTTTAACGTTCTAATCCACAAGAAAGATGATTTTTGCTCTTACACTAATGGAGGATCATACCGAGCAAATCTCAGGGGAGTTTTTCTGTTCTAATTCTTTTTTTATTTCCAGTTTTTAACCTTTTATACAAACAACGAGGACGTTGTTTAACTTAAGTGGGGGGATAGGAGAATTAGAACACTTAACACTTACTTGTCCTAAACTTTTTCAAAAATTATGCTTAAACTGTGCTTAATATATCAAACTTAAAAATTTTTAGCATGTTTTTGTTTAAGATCTAAGTTGCATAACTGCACACATGACATTATTTTCAAAAATTGTGATTTTTCCAAAATTCACAAATCTATGAGTGTGCCGTGACTTGTAAACTTTAGAACTTGGCTTGTATACTATTCGAGACCACCATAATGAGTATTATTGATATAATTGGAATGACTTGTCTAAATTGGTAAAATTCTAGGATTACACCCAAATAGCCTTTATATGTTATGTGTTATTAGCTAGCTAAACTGGTTAGTTAACCCCCGTATAAAACCTTTTGTTACTCTCACTTTTAGAGTAAGATACCCCTAGAAAAACACTCAGAGCCATTCCTTTCGTTTCTTACACCTATGTTTAAAATGTTTCGTTACACCCTTACACCTTAGCCTACCCTGTAGATTAAAGTCCGTGGTTGGTTAATTGCTATAGGCAGAGTGTGTTTCCTTACATTACCTGTGTTCGCGTGCGTAATTCATTATATATGGTTAGGTCGGGAAATTGCACAATGCAATTGGAGTGAAAGTAAATATTGTATATTTTGGAGTTTATTTTTCGTGTGTTTACTACTTTCACTATTACCATTATTTCTGAAGTTATGAAAAGTATGGAAAAATTATCCGGAAAGAAAGTTGTAGTGATGTGGTGAAATTTTACACATCCTTTAATAAAAAAAAAAAAAAAAAAAAAAAAAAAAAAAAAAAAAAAAAAAAAAAAAAAAAAATCGAAAAAATAAAGAAAAAAAAAGAAAAAGGGAGTGTTGGATGTTTATTTTAAGCCAACGATGTAAAGTTATGTAAGTGGTCGATATCACCACTATTTGTTGTACTATATCTATGGATTGAATGGGAATTGGCAGTTATGGGAACGCCAATTAAGGTTTATTCTTTGATTAAGATCTTGTTGAGTATAATTCGTGTCTACCTAAAGCGTGTGTTTCAAGTGTTAAAGCGTGAGTTATTCAATGATATGAGTCTTATTCATGGGATGGTTGGGATAGTGATTAACCACACTTAGGATTTTAATTTATTTGTTTTGTTTATTTTTATTTTTACACCAATTTATATCCCAAATGTTATCCATACCCTGTATTGTTCTTTATCCAACCAAACCTTTGATTTATTGAGATTAGGGATTTGAGCAATCTTAAGTATCGTAGTCGTGGATTCGGCTATGTATTTATGATTTTGTCGCCCTTTTTGATATATTATTATTGGTGAAGTTTGGGCCTATCTTTAGCCTATTCGAGTTAAGGATTTGAGCAATTGCAAGTATCGTGTTCGTGGATTCGATCATGTATTTGTGATTTTGTCGCCTTTTCTGGAATTTGAGATCGATAGTGTAAATAAGAATAATTAACCCTTAAGCCTAAAAACCCTTTTTACCGCTTAGACTTGTTATTCCTTAGCTTTAGTGGTGGAGATGTGTATACTTGCCAAGCCTATGATAGAATATTCGTCGCGACTGGACAGTTAAACGATTAGATTTGCTTTTATCGACTTATTTTATTTTACTTCTAATTCGTTAAGTGTTTAGTTGTGTGATTATGAAATGAACGAATACATGCTTAAATATAAAAATAAATCCTAACATCTTTTAGGATACATTTTCATGAGATTTAATCTAAGGTTTACTTGGGGACAAGTAAAGTTCAAGTGGGGGGATATTTGATGAACTCAAATAAGTACATTTTATTACTATCATTTATCCTATTAATTTGACTTGTTTTACTATATTATGTATGAGGATTGATACTTAATTGTTTACTTTTGTAATTCTCAGGTAAAAACAAGCATTTGGTGAAACTTAGCGATTTTGGACTAATAATGGAGCAAAACGTGCATAAAGTGAAGAGTCTACTGACATGGACAAGATCAAGTCAATTTTGCTCCAGATGCGCCGCATCTTACTATCAACATGCGCCGCATCTCTATCAAGATATCACCAGATACGATCCAAGATACAAGAGGACATGCGCCGCATCTAATAAAGAGTTACGCCGCATCTTCTGGCGGTGTACGAATATTCCTGAATATTATAATCTTGGACCCCACGCGAAGTTAAGTACATGCGCCGCATCTACTTAAGTAGATGCGCCGCATCTTCCCTCAGACACAAACTATAAATACCCCGTAGACCAGAAGAGTTCCAGAGTACCACAAAGTTCGAAACCCTAAAACCGAAGTTCGGACAACAGAAGAGAAGGACGAATTCAGTCAAGAGGCAGCACAAGACACACCCAAATCGAAGATACAAGAGCTGTAAGAAGGTGCTGCATGTATTTAATTCATTAAGTAGTTTTGTTTTATTGTTTTAGCAAACTTTAATTCATCAGGATTGGTGGCTTGTGTAATGTGACAACGGAAAGATTGCACTCCCTTTAATACTTGCTTTCCCATCAATTAAAGTTTATATGTTGATGTCTTTGGTTACTACTTATTAGTGCATTGATAACCTCTGTGTTTATTAGTGGCTTGCGGGCACCCGACTGCGGGACAAGGTGTGGCTCCCACGGTTGTTTCTAAATTGATCACTTAGGAATAACTTTTAGACATAAGTAATCATTAAGGGTTTACTCGCCGATGAGAATAGGACCAACGAGAAAGGGTTAATTACATACACTTCATATAAAGCTATCAATAAAACAAGTGACAAACTACTTAATCATAAGGACAGCCCTCTTATTGTCTCTAGTATCTATCTGTGTACGTGTGTGCTACTTGCTGATTCGTGCCTATTTGTTTATTTTATTATTTAATTGCAAACAAAACTGTGCCAGTCTCTCAGGCTGAAACCCCCTTGCGTTAGGATATTAAAATACTGATTAGATTAACTAGATTATACGTTCCACTCTTAGTGATCGACACTCTACTTACCATTATCTTCATACTGACCGGGTACACTGCTCGTTAAGTGTGTGTGTTATTGATAAGTCGGCTAAATATAAATTTAAAACTTGAGTAGGCATTAAAACTGCTAAACCGCAACGACACATCACGCGCATCAGCATACCTAGACATGCCTTCATATTATGGTAGCCTTGCAAAGAAAATTGAGTACACAGGACAGACTCATGAAATGGCAGCCAAACAATGTGATGTTATGCTCATTGTGCAATAAAGTTCCAGATTCTCAAAATCACCTTTTCTTTGAATGTGACTTCTCCAAAAGAATTTGGGAAATAATATAGGAAAAAATGAACATTGATAACTTGCCTGCTGTATGGGATGATATAGTGGAAGCTCTCAATCAACAAATATGGAACAATTCCATTTGGAGTGTGATTAGAAGACTATGTTTGGGTGCTTCAGTTTATTTTTTATGGATAGAAAGGAATGCTAGACAATTCAGAAAGGAACAAAGGTCAAATGAAGATGTGCAGAAGATTATTGAAGAAACTGTCAAGATGAGACTTATGAGTTTAAAGATTAAGAATTCAAGTGCTATTGATGAAGCTGAAAGAATTTGAGGTGTTAAGTTACATAGAAAGATAGCCTGAGATGTCAGTATATGAAGGGTGAGTATTGAGGTGAAAAGGTTTCAGGGTTTTGGAATATAGGATGTTTTGAGTCTATTTCAGTTTAATGAAGATATATGTAGGTGAAGTTCTAAGCAAGGATCATGATTAGGCAGAATGATTGAGGTAGTATGGGTCTGTGGTATATCTGTTGTTTTTTGCCCTGCTGAATAAGGGGGTGTTTGGATCTCTGGACAACAGCAGCAGTTTGCAACTTAATTGCCGATGTTGTTAATGCAGGCCATTACAATGGGTAGAAGTCTTGTACCTTGGAGTTCTAACTGGTATATTTGTACCTATGATAACCTTTTGCTTGCTCCAATTTGGCCTTGGGAGGAAATTGGACAGGCTTGTTAGGCTAAATAGGGGGATTAATCAGTATGAATATACCATAAAGTAGATTATCCCATTGTGAAAGGTAAATGACTTGGGCGGCCAATGTATGATGAGTGGAATAACGAGGAGTGAAAGATGAACCTGCTTGGTCCACTCAATACATTGGCATAGGAGGTAATTGTTAGTCATCATGGAAAGAGAGTGTTTCCAAGCAACTCAAGCCTTTGTTTGAGAGGGAAATGTAGGTTGTTTGGAAGAGCCCCCCCATAGATGGGTTATGGGTTCCTAACGAAGCCACACACTTGTTCTGTCTTGATCATTGTGGGTGCTGGAGGAATAGTCTTGATGGGGAAGTGATGTGGAAATGTAGTTAGATGGTAGGTGCCTTATTAGTGAATTCAATGGAGACAAATTGGCATGGTTTATGTTACAGTGCAGTTTGGTCTGTTTTGATAGTTCTTGTTTAGTATGTTGTCTGATATATAGAATAGTCCTAGCTGTAGTGTTGGTATTAATCTGAGGTGAGAGTGTTCACTCAGTATCTTGTTTATGATGTACTTTTTGAGTTGTTAATATAATGAATTCACCTTTTGCAAAAAAAAAAAAAAAAAAAAAAAAAAAAAAAAAAAAAACTTATTTTACTATGTAATCGAAAAATAATGTCGTCAAAGTAAAACAACATTTATTTCATTATTTGATACGACGAAAACTTGTAATTATTCATGTTCTGGGGTTGTGAGTTTTAACATATGTTTGTGTATCGACCACCCAATCGCTAGAAATGCTTTATTATGTAGAAAGGTAGGTGTCAAGTGTCAACTACCATTCAATGTGATTCTGTGAATCTGTAAAAGGAAAACTTTTGACTTCATTAACAAGAGAAGGGAAGTTGCAGACAAAATATGTGTGCAAAGATTGGTGTGTAGCTCAAAGTTGGAAGCAACATATCAATTTTTGTTTTTGATCGTGTATAGTATCCCCGGACCCTAGCACATTGGGCCGGGCATGACTAACGTCCTATACCACGGCATATTCTAATCCCGCAATCCGGACAAGATCATCCCCGGCCTCTCAAGTCCGGGGATCTAATCCGATGTCGACAGCTATCCTGCCGCGACTAGCTAAAGCCAGATCTTGTGGGATTGTGTCTTCCACTTGGTCTGACATTTACCTACTAAGGTATGGCGCAGCCATGCGCTGCTCTGACAATTACCTACTCAGTAATTAATGCGCAGAGTTTCGAGGTAGCTACAGTAAGTATATGGGTAGTATAAATACTCCCATCTCATTTATTACCACACCTAACTGCATTTACTACTCCTAGTCCGCACTTAAATTACCTCTCTAAACAAATATACTTACTCTCACACCGGAGGCCAACCGCGGAACCCCCCTTCCGCGGTAAGACTAACGGTGCTACTTTTGTCTTAGCAGTGAACAAGAAGTAATTGGTGCAAGATCTACCCTCCAAGAGCTAGTCTAACCTAGGTCTGGGAGTGTGCCAAAGATTTGTACTAACATTTGGCGCCATCCGTGGGACCAGTTACACAAACTGCGTTTCAAAAGGAAGAAAAAATCTACCATGAGCAATCAAGACAACAATCCTTCTCCTTCCCAGGAACCTTCCACCGTGCGTAACACTCGTAATATGAAAAAAAAACAAGGAGCAGGAACTCCATGCGGAATCCCTTCCGGATGAAGCAATCAGGAAGTTTTGCGATCAGCACTACGACCGGTTGCTGCCACTGATGTCCGAAAAGGTTCACGCAGAAAAGCTAAATCAAGTAAGGACTCGCCTTGAGTTCGAGGATGAGTCGCGGGAAGACCCTTCCCCGCAAGGGCTATCCAGAAACTCCCAGTCAAGATCCCTATGGGAACGAAAGAATGAGAAGAGGCGGAAATCTAGCCCTAGTTACAGGTCAGGGCCCTCTGAAAGTTCTTACTCCCGAAGCATTTTCTCTAGGCTTAGCAAGGAACCTTGGGGCGGTGACAAAGAAATGGAATATCCCCGACCTACTGTTTTCACCCGTTTGGGAGAAAGGAGGGGGGATGTCAAGTCACGCCTAGGAGAGAAGAAGGCGGATGTATTCTCTAGACTTAAAACAAAAAGCCGTGCCAGAAGAGAACGCAGGGCTGAAGCAGAGCGTTACAGACAAGAGGGGCGTCCTCGTGCGGAAAGATACCCGGAAAGTAACAGGAAAAGGTCGCCCAGCCCAACCCTTAGCCGCGTCCCTCGTTCTAGGGAACATAGAACCAGAAGCAGGTCCGCATACTCAAGTCACGAACGACCGCGGAGGCAAACACCTGTAGAAAGTGAGGACAGTGCGGGGGAATACTGGAGGGCGAGGTCTGGAAAAAGTAAAGGGGAGGAGGATGATCTTTATCATCCCTACGACGTTGAAGACGCTAATCCGTTCACATTAAGGATTCGGGGTTTCAAATTCCCAAAAAGAACCAGAATGCCTAATAATGTCAAGACTTACGATGGAACCGGAGATCCGGAGGACCACATGAAAAGCTTCTGCACCGCGGCAAAAGTAGAGCGATGGGCCATGCCCACATGGTGTCATATGTTTAACTCCACTCTCATGGGGCATGCTCGAATGTGGTTTGACGACTTGCCGGCGGAAAGCATTGATAACTTTGAAGACCTCAAGAGGTACTTCCTATCTTATTTTCTCCAACAAAAGAAGTATACTAAAGACCCGGTAGAGCTCCATCATATCAAACAAAAAGAAGGGGAAACAACTACGGCATTCGTTGATCGTTTCAAGACAGAAAGCATGCAAGTGAAGGGTGCCCCGGAATGCATGAGAGTCTCAGGCTTTATGCACGGTATTAACAACCCGGAGTTAATCAAGAGGCTTAATGACCGAATTCCAAAGACCATGGACGAGATGTGGAAGATTACCACCGCCTTCGTCCGAGGGGAAACTGCCGCGGCAAACTTATCTAAGAAAAAACATGACCGTTCCACATGGAAGTCCGGCGAAGGAGGATCCCGGATAACCAATGCCCAGCCTTTTGACAGGAAGACAGAATTCAAACAACGCTCTAGGGCAGACCGAAGGCGGAGCGATAGATTCACGCCCCTCACAAAAACACCAAAAGAAATTCTGGCAATGGATTCAGTCAAGTTTACGGCCCCACCGCCAATGTCAAGTTCGGCCGAGTTCAGAAACAAAGACAAATACTGTGATTTTCACAGAGAAAAAGGCCACCACACTGACGAATGTTTTCAATTGAAGAGACAAATTGAGGAAGCAGTCAGATCAGGACAGCTGGCACATCTGGTAAAAGAGATCAAGAACGGGACCCAAAAAGGCGGAACCTCCAAGGGAGGAAAGAAAGAAACCGCGGCTAAAGATAAAGCTCCGGCCATATTTATGATACAGGCCTGGCCGCGGAAGGTGAAGCAGAAAACAACCGCTGACGCCTACCCCAATATGGAAATATCTTTCCCTCCCATACAGGAGGATGATTAGGACGATCATCCGCTGGTGATAAAGGCAGAAGTAGGCGGACATCATGTACACCGAATGTATGTGGATAATGGAAGCGCATCAGAGGTTTTGTACGAACATTGCTTCAATCGTTTGAGTCCAGAAGTCAAGAAAAGAATGATCCCTGCTGCGACCCCCCTGCTTGGATTCAGTGGAGAGTTGTCGTGGCCTTTAGGGCAAATTCTACTGGAAGTAACCTTAGCAGATGAAGAGAACTCCTCAAGTGCTTGGATGAACTTCATGGTTGTCAGATCGCCCTCCCAATACAACGGCATAATAGGCCGACCGGGGATAAGACAGCTTAAGCTCATTCCCTCCACGGCCCACGGTATGATCAAATTCCCCACGAAAGGAGGAGTGGTCACGATACATAGTGACAAAATAGTGCCCATAGAATGCCGTACGATAGCAGAATCGTCATCGCAACAGAATTTTGAAGAAGTTCCAGTCAAAGACGGCGTAAAAGTTGCTATACATCCCGAGTTTGCGGACCAAACAGTCACACTAGGGGGAAGTTTGACAAATCAGGGGAAGAAAGACCTGTGTGATTTGCTGAGAAATAACTTGGATATCTTCGCCTGGCAACCGTCGGATATGACGGGCGTGCCGCGGAACGCAGCAGAGCATAGGCTCAATATTCGGGAAGGGTACGCGCCAATAAGGCAAAAGAAGCGCGGACAAGCTCCTGAAAGAAACAAGGCCATCAATGAAGATGTGGCAAAGTTGGTAGAGGCGGACATAATGCGTGAGGTCCATTATCACGACTGGGTGTCAAATCCGGTCTTGGTAAAAAAAAGTGATGGAACTTGGAGAATGTGTGTGGATTTCAAAGACTTAAACAAGGCATGCCCAAAAGACTGCTACCCCCTACCGGAGATTGACCACAAAGTTGAATCCCTCTGCGGCTACACCTTCAAATGCTTCCTAGACGCATACAAAGGGTATCACCAAATTCAAATGGCCACGGAGGACGAGGAAAAAACTGCCTTTCACACGAACCAAGGTATATTTTGTTATAAAAAAATGCCTTTCGGACTAAAGAATGCAGGAGCTACCTATCAACGATTGGTGGATAAGGCTTTCAAGAAACAGATTGGAAGAAATCTAGAAGTATATGTGGACGATTTGGTAATTAAAAGCCATTCGGAGACGGAGATGTTAAGAGATATAGAGGAAACCTTCAAAACGCTGAGGAAAATCAACATGAAGCTAAACCCAAAGAAGTGCACCTTTGGGGCAGAAGAAGGAATGTTTTTAGGACATTTGGTCAACAAAAACGGGATTGGGGCATGTCCGGATAAATCCGCGGTGGTTGCCAAGTTGCCCTCTCCCCGCACACTCAAAGAAGTGCAAAGCCTTAATGGTAAGTTGGCAAGTCTCAACCGTTTCCTGTCGAAATCAGCGGAAAAATCCCTGCCGTTCTTCAAGACATTAAAGAAATGCATCAAGAAGAGTGACTTTCATTGGACACCAGAAGCGGAGCAAGCATTCAAGGAAATGAAGAACCACATAGCCAACCTTCCCACCCTGGCGGCTCCACAACCGCGGGAAGAACTACTTATGTATTTATCCGCGGCACAGGAAGCCATTAGTGCAGTCCTGCTGGTGGAAAGAGGGCCGGTCCAGCAACCCATCTACTTCATCAGCCGCACATTGCAACCCCCGGAAGTAAATTATGACCCAATGGAAAAATTGGTTCTGGCGCTAATTCATGCAGCCAGAAGATTAAAGAGATACTTCCAGGCGCATCCAATAGTTGTTATCACGGACCAGCCCATCAAACAAATGCTCGCAAAAACAGAAAAAACCGGGAGATTGGCTAAGTGGGCTATAGAACTGGGAGAACATGACATCAACTACAGGCCGCGGAAATCAATAAGGGGACAGGTGCTAGCTGACTTCATTGCGGAAATCCCAGAAGAAAGAACTCCGGCAACCGTTGAAGCTGCGGAAGAACATCCATATGTCGAGCCTTGGAGTTTATATACGGACGGATCATCTTGCCAAGAAGGGTCCGGAGCAGGCCTGATCCTCACAAACCCTGAAGGTGTGGAATTTACTTATGCATTAAGATTTGAGTTTGATACCTCTAACAATGAAGCGGAGTATGAAGCACTAATAGCAGGCTTAAGGATAGCTGAGCAAATGGGAGTCCAACACTTATCCGCGAATGTTGATTCCCGGCTGGTCGCAAACCAGATTAATGGGGCTTACGAAGCCAAGGAAGAGAGTATGGCCTCGTACCTAGCAAAAGCTAAGGCCTTGATACAAAGCTTCCGCACGTTCTCCATCAGACAGGTGCCGCGCAGCCAGAACAAACAGGCAGATGCTCTAAGCAAAATAGCCTCCACCAGTTTCGCTCATTTGTCAAAACAAGTCCTTGTCGAAACATTGAAAGTAAAATCCATAGAAGAAAAGGAAGTAATGGCCGTAGTAGAAGAACAAGAGGAGACGTGGATGACCCCCCTCATAGCCTACATAAAGGACGAAGTACTCCCGGCAAACCAAAAAGAAGCTAGGAAATTGAAAATTAAGGCACGACAATACTCTGTTATCGGTGGGGTATTATTCCGCAAGTCCTTTCTAGAACCATGGTTGCGATGCGTAGGTCCGGCGCAGGCGGACTACGTAATCAGAGAAATCCACAAGGGCTCATGCAGCATGCACTCAGGACCGCGGTCTATTGTAGCCAAGGCAATCAGATCCGGCTACTACTGGCCTACAATGCACAAGGACGCAAGGGAAATCATAGACAAATGTCAAGACTGCCAGGTACACCGACCGGTTCCCAGGAACCCTCAACAAAAGTTAAATCCCATCACCTCCCCCTGGCCATTCTACAAATGGGGAATAGACATCTGCGGCCCGTTCCCGGAAGCCCCAGGAAGGATCAAATACCTGATAGTCGCAATAGATTACTTTACCAAATGGATCGAAGCCAAAGCCCTCGCCACAATCACTGGCAATCAGGTTAAGAAGTTTGTGTGGGATAACATTGTATGCAGGTTCGGACTTCCGGGAGAAATAGTCGCGGACAATGCAAAGCAATTTCGGGACAACCCCTTCAAGGATTGGTGTGACAAGCTCAACATCAGACAACGATTTGCATCGGTCAAGCACCCCCAGGCAAATGGACTTGTAGAAAGAGCAAACCGGAGCTTAGGCGAAGGAATCAAAGCACGGATTGATCAAGGAAGCCGGGACTGGCTGGAAGAAGTTCCGCATGTGCTATGGGCGCACAGAACTATGATCAAATCAAGCAATGGGGATACCCTGTTCTCTCTGACCTATGGGACGGAGGCTGTCATCCCAGTCGAGATCGGAATGCCATCTCTAAGATGCGCCTTGTTTGACCCAATAACAAATGATGAAGACCTACAGCTAAATCTAGATTTAGTTGAAGAAAGAAGAGAGGTCGCGGCAATCCAGGAAGCAAAAAGTAAAACCCAAATGGAGAAGTATTACAATGCTAAAGTCCGCGGCAAGAGCTTTAAGCCAGGAGATTTCGTCTACCGCAGCAATGATGCAAGTCTTGTGGAAAACACCGGCAAGCTGGGCCCCAAATGGGAAGGCCCATATGAAGTCGTGGAAGCCTTGGGGAAAGGAGCTTATACGCTCAGAGGGCAAGATGGTAGGGATATACCCCGGACTTGGAACATCCGGCACCTTAAGAAATGCTATTTGTAATTAAGTATAAGCGCTCCTATCTTTTGTACCCGGTCACGGTTCAATCCGGCCGCGGGAGCTCATACCAAGTTCTATATCTTTTGTAAGTACTCCTAACTTTTGTAACCTTTGTATCCGGTCATAGTTTAGTCTGACCGCAGGAGTTTATTACATCCTTAAATAATATGCGGGGTCTGATCAACTCCGCAACACTTTCTAAAAATTTACGTGTCATCTTTTACATTATTTCTATTGCATGCATAACCCGGACCTCAAATCCGGACGCGTAAGTGGCCTCACAAGCCCGGCATGAGGACATTGTACCTCAAATTATTAAAGGCATATAAGTGGTATTGCAAACCCATTGACCAGTTAAACCCATCCCCAGAAATCCTAAGTACGGGTACACAAAGATGGTAAAATAAAGTCCGGACATACAAGTCCTGGCACCAACAAGAAAATAATACCCAAGTGTTATTACACGTACAAAAAGTCTAAGTTATATTCACCAACGATAACAAGATACGCGGATACATTCATCCGGGAAAAAAAAAAAAAACTACTACAAAATACACGGATGCATTCATCCGGAGTACACTTACCAAAAAAAGCTGATGTTTAAAAAGCTTCACAAGATTGCGGCAAGGCAGATATAGTCAAAATATCCCCTAAAGAACAGCCGCAGAAAACTAATTCTCAGGATTCTGAGAGTCAAGAATGGAAGAATCAAACATGTCATCATGTTTAACACCACCATCCCCGGACACAATGGTCTCTGGTCCGGAAGACGCAACAACATTCGAGGGCCCAACTGGCCCAGCACCGGAGGAAGGCTGAGAAGAAACGGGGGTAGGAAGCACAATGGCAAGACCCTTGTCGGTGTAATCAAACTCTACCCCATACTTCTTATTCTTGAATTCCTTATAAGCCGCAATGGCCCGCGGACGACGTGTAACAAACCGAAGCACGGACTCCGGTAGAACTGTCTCCTCCACGACCGGGGGTTTTAAAGGTCAGCTCCCCCGACCCAGGGTGACGATGCTCCTCCAACACTAATTTCGCCATCAAATACTCAAGCGGAGCATCCCGACACTCCTCCAAAGAATCCACCAAAGGGAAGGGAACTTTAGACAGCCTGACCACGGACTCCTCATAACGTTGCTTGGCTTCCGGGTCGTAGGCCTCTATCTGATCAAGCTTTACGCCCTGCGACCCATGCACAACCCCGGCCTCCAACCCCTGACGTACCCCGTCCTTAATGGCCGCGGAAATACAACCACCAAGCCTCAGCTTCAGATCCTCGGACTCTTTAAATTTTTCAATAACATACCTAAATCCGTGGCCAATGACCCATCGGCGGCCCTCAACAGCCCTCAGAGTCTGGGGAAAGAGTTCTGTGTCAAATTCTTCATTGATTGCGACCAACCTTTTATCCATCTCCGCAAGATGATTCTCAAAAGTGGCATGGGCCGCCCTCATACTATCCTCGACAATCTTCTCCGTCTCGGTTTTAAACTGCTGATGTAGAGTGTCACAAAGAACTTCTAGGCCGGACACTTTTTCCGCCAACCCCTCCTTTTCATCACGAAGTTCTACAACTTCCGCAGCCAGCCCAGCATTTTTCCCAATCAAGGCTTCAACTTCCGGAGATAACCTCTTAACCTCAGCCCGGAGCTCTTCCAGCTCCTTATCCTTATCATCCACCACCGATTGCAAAGAAGACACTTGGTCGCGGATCGCCATGACCCCGGCATTTTCACCCTCTAGCTCAGACAACTTCGCCTTCAACTCAACAACCATCTTCTTCTTCCCTTCCAGATTTTTCCTCAACCTGCTATTTTGGTACAAGGTATTCTCCAACCTCAGTCGCACCTCAGAATTAACACAAATTTGGTGAGCAGATAACTTGTTGAAGTCATTCATCAAGTCTTCGTTAGACATATCCCTCATAGCAGACGCAAACACCGGAGTTGCAACATTGTCAACAATACTGCGGCAGACCCAGGGATCATCCATCTTGAAGCCATTAGTAGACAACCATTTGGGGACATAAGTAGAAGAAGTATCCGCGGTCTCAACAGATACAGACTTATCAAAATCATCAGACCCACCCGCATCCTCTTCTTCATTGACCGCATGACTAGACGAAGCGATCACACCCTCAGCATGTCCGGAAGGTTTGTCCTGCTCAGATACCTCAAGATTTGGCATTTTGGACTCCACATTCTCAGACTCATTAATATCCGCATGAGGAGTCTCCGAATTCCCCTCTGATCGCTCTTGAGTAGGTGTGTGGGACGAAGAAGAAATGAAAGTTGTATTCTTCGTAATTCCCTCATCCGTCTGAGGACCGGAGCGGTCCAAGCCTGACCCCGACTCATCTTCCAGATCAACAATAATATGACCTTCCGCGGAAGGATCAGCTGAAAAACGCAAACGTGTAAGTACGGATACAAAACAGCAAGAGAAGAAAACCACACGCAAAGGTATTATAAACAACTCATACCAGATCCATCCGCAGCATCCTTGCGGACCAGTTTCTTCTTCTTTTCTGGGTGGATCCGGCACAGTAATAACTACCCTCTTTTTCCCGGCTTTCTTGCCCTCCTTAGCCGCAGCAATCTCATCAACGACCGTATGCTGCACCACCTTCACTGTACCCTCCTGCGGTTGAAGAACACGTGTAGCAGTCTCAGCCCGCAAGGACTTCTCGTCCTTGTCCAAAGTGCGCTCCCCGACCTTTACCTTGAATACGTCAGGCTGATTGATATAGGAAAACAAGTCCATCTCTGCAAGACAAAGAAAGTAAAATTAGACGCGGAAGCACACAAATAGAAAACAAAAATACATGCAAATCCAGTCAACCCACCCGTTTCATCCGGCCGTAGAAACGTGGGGCGGGCACTATCATCATCCCAAGTTTGGCTCAAACCTATGAGGTTCAGAAACTCCTCCGGATATTTCTTAAACGGAGCCCTATTAGTATCCAGGCGCCGCAACAACTCTAGATCGACATCCACGTCGGAAGGCGGAGGGTCGCGGTCCACAGAAGTTCCCTCAAACCATGGAATATCCAGAGGGAAGATGGTCTTTTTAATGAAAAAGAAATGGTCCTTCCAGTTCTTAACCGAATCTAGGGCACTAGTATAACAGACGGGGACAACCAAAGATTTTGGGCCTTTCCTCTTCTCTAACGACATCCAACCAGAATTAACACCCGCATAATAGAAATGCCTAAACAAGTCTACAGTCGGTACACCACCATGTACGCGGCAAAGTATCTCAAAATGACTAACCCTACAAGCCGCTAACACGGACAGCTGTGACAGATGAATCTGGAAATACTCCAATACGCGGAGCAAAAACAATGAAAGGGGAATCCTAAAGTTACCAAACTCAAAAAACCTAGTATATACACCTATCATTCCGTCCGGAGCATCTCTAATAGTATCCCTAGGTCCGGGCGCTGTTGGCAAAAGGTACCCAGGAATCTTATACTTATCACAAAATGTGTTTACATCTTCCTGACTAAGTTTGGAGGTTACCGTACTTATATGAGCCATTTTAAATGGTAAATGAAGAACAAATATAACAGAAATCTAACCTGAAGACACTAAAGTCCGGAAATAAAAAGGGCAAGAGAAATAAAGGCGGAAGGAATTCTTGTTTCTAGGGGAGAGGAAAATTTTTAACTGTGTGTAAAAAGTTTAAAAGTGGTGTAAATCTCAGTATTTATAGCTACACACGCACGTGTTATCAGATCCAATCGCAAGGCCACAAAATTGCCACGTCTCTGGACGTTTATTGAACGGTCACAGATCTGGACAGATGGAGAAAATCAACGGCCAGCCGC
The DNA here is from genome assembly GCA_021014915.2 of Artemisia tridentata subsp. tridentata. Lineage (NCBI taxonomy): Eukaryota > Viridiplantae > Streptophyta > Magnoliopsida > Asterales > Asteraceae > Artemisia > Artemisia tridentata. The sequence goes on along the minus strand of CP139509.1, from coordinate 110,976,875 downwards.
AGAAACGTCACATCAGTCAGTAATTGCGTGGGTGAAAACACTTCGCTGTTCCCCATGACAGCCTGTCACCACCAACCACATGGAAAGTGGAATGTCCAGTCAGCAACATTGGACACACTCCAAACCAACCGCGGATACTACCACGGCCGGCACAATGCCGCAACCTCTAAATAGCCACGGAAAATAAATATAAAGTCTAGAACACTTGCTCTTCAAATTAAACAAGTATACTAGACTGGGGGGACTTGATCGTGTATAGTATCCCCGGACCCTAGCACATTGGGCCGGGCATGACTAACGTCCTATACCACGACATATTCTAATCCCGCAATCCGGACAAGATCATCCCCGGCCTCTCAAGTCCGGGGATCTAATCCGATGTCGACAGCTATCCTGCCGCGACTAGCTAAAGCCAGATCTTGTGGGATTGTGTCTTCCACTTGGTCTGACATTTACCTACTAAGGTATGGCGCAGCCATGCGCTGCTCTGACAATTACCTACTCAGTAATTAATGCGCAGAGTTTCGAGGTAGCTACAGTAAGTATATGGGTAGTATAAATACTCCCATCTCATTTATTACCACACCTAACTGCATTTACTACTCCTAGTCCGCACTTAAATTACCTCTCTAAACAAATATACTTACTCTCACACCGGAGGCCAACCGCGGAACCCCCCTTCCGCGGTAAGACTAACGGTGCTACTTTTGTCTTAGCAGTGAACAAGAAGTAATTGGTGCAAGATCTACCCTCCAAGAGCTAGTCTAACCTAGGTCTGGGAGTGTGCCAAAAATTTGTACTAACATATCAAATTTTGTTTTAATGACATGTTTTTTTTTCCCCTCAATACTTGACATTTGCAATGTTTAACGAGATTTGTAGTGTTTAAATTGGTTATGACTCACACAAAAGGGATATCAAGTCATCAAGGCATCAAGGCTTCTTTTGATTCATAGGATATTAATAGTTTAATACTAACGTAAATGTTTAATGGTTAAAATCTGTATTACATTAGTTATGCTTCAGTTGATTGGATTAGTTTTTTAAATGTTCTTGATACAAAATTGTTTGCAAGTAATGCAAAACTCGGGACAATATTGTAGACATACCTAATTAGTTAAAAATTGTTAGTTTATGGACATAAATTAATAGACGTATGTTAGGATCGAACTCGAGACCACGGGATTGCACACTTTATGTATGAGAATTAAAGATTAATAATTTTATATAAAATGTTATTTAATTATTAATTACACAAAACGACTAACGATCGTTAGTAATTAATGAAAATTGACTAACGGCCAAAGATAAGGACTATGGATGAAAAATAGAGAACAAGAAGGATCTAGAACCCTTGTGGGTTGTGTGATCCGATCAGCCTAGGTGAAAACCCAAGCCCAAACCATATCTTGTTCCATAAGTTTTGTTATCCTATAAAAGCAAAGTCAAAGGTTTATTTTTATGATGTATCTTGTACACACATTAAATAAAAATAAAACCAAAACATCACTTGATGGCTTTTCCTCTTTTGTACTCGTCGACATAACATCATAGTAACTAATATGCATGCATGCGTAATTGCGTATATCTAGCAGGGTACTCGCGCGTTGCGGCGGCGGGTACCTTGAAATAAATTTTTTTGGCGAATCATGTATTTTAGTTTATTATGTTCTTTTTGACAATAAATTTACGGATATCAAGAATTCCGTATAGCCTGTGCCCGTTCGGGCTCGAGTCCGTTTGGCCCGCGCCCGTTTGGGCTCAAGCCCATTTGGCCCGTTGCCCGTTCGGGCTTGAATATTTGTATAATGTGCTTTATTATTTGTATTAGTGACATTTAATACATGACTTGTGTTTAATTTGGTTGTACAATATGCTTGATAATTTGTATTTCTTATTTAAGGGTGTTTTAATAACTATATTAATTGTATTTATTGACCAGTTAATTAATTGACCACATTAAATAGAATTAATGTGGTATTTTTTTTTATTTTTTTTTAATATGTGCATTAAAGTGGTGTACATTATGCTTCTTGTCTTGTACGTCTGAAAATTATGTGCATTAAAGTGTTGTACACTATGCTTCTTTTCTTGTAAGTCTTAAAATTTAGAGAGAGAGTCATCCCTCTATTATATGTAGTATAGATATCATGCATGTGTATGGGAAGATTAAAAGCGTTTTGTCTTTTCCTTTAGTTCTGTGTCGAACAACAGCAAACACAAAAGGAGTTCGGTGGCTTGGTTTATTTGGTCAATTGGTTTTGTTTTCTTAAAACAATTTAACAAAATTGTTTTGTGTATTATTTAACTAGCATTACTTTAATTCGTTATAATATGTGTCTACAAGAACGTGGTACTAACACATTATTGTTAGTATCTTGGATTAAATTGCAAAATCGGTAAGGGGCAATTCGTATAATCCTATAAACCCTAATTAGGGTTCATCACTCCTATTGCACGGTTTGATTCTTGTTCTTGCTAGAATCATCAAGGTACGTTCACTTTAATATTCGGTTAATTATTTATGTGTTATATGTATCCTATGCTTCCTCTACGTGTTCTTTGATGTTAATTGTTTATATATATGATGGTCATAATTATATAATTACAACAGTGGCATCAAGAGTCAGGTTATAACATGTAATTAATTACCGAAAACACATTAAAAAAAAAAAAAAAAAAAAAAAAAAAAAAAAAACTAATCTTGATTGAGTTTTATACATGTTGGTCGATTTAGGGTTTAATCCAACCGAACCCTAATTTTAATTTTAGGGCCGATTGCCTTTAAATAATTTTTAGGGTTTGTGTTTGGTTATTTAATTTGATTAGAAACCCTAAGTTATACATGTTTATGTGTTTGTAAGTGATCCTGTGACAATATGTTAATTGTTAGATAGAATCCATGCAAACGTGTATGTTTGGCATGGATTCATTATTGTGATGATTTAATTGTTTTCACATGTAAGTTAATTGATAGATGTAGAATTGGGAAAGACTCCAATTAATTAAGTAATCAATTATGTGCAACTTGGTATAGATTTATTAGGACTTACGCAACCAAATTGTTTGGTGTATGTGGTCCACTATTACCATTTGCTCGAAAACCAATGGGAGTCTTAGTTAAATATATGCATATTAAAAACATAGATTGATTATTAATAGGTTATTGAATTAATTTGCATGTGGCTACATGTTTACATAATTAATTGTTAAGTTATGTGTATTATTTAGTTGTTTTATTTTAAAATTACTTGTTTTTTGTTTAATTGTTCGACATGTTTTAAGCAAAAAGGGTTTTTTTTTTTTTAATAAAAATTAAATGGACTAAATAATGGTGAAACATAGGTAATAAATTATGAATCTTACAAAGTCTTATGTGCCGATAGTGGTTCGCTTCGCACGGTAATTTGCTCCCAGGCGAGACTAGCAAGATTATACTTTATTACATAATTTTTAAGACTAAAGTCATAAACTTTTGAATGATTGTTGAGTTTGTACCAATAGTTTGAACGGCTCACCCAGTTTTGACAAACTATAAGAGGGGTATAAGGAGGATTGACATTAAATTGTCAAACCAAAAGAGACGCGTTTTTAATTGGCACTTGTGCTGATGTTTGTCTTTCCGCTCCTTTGTGCGTCAAATTGGAGCTACCAAGTAAGCTATTTTATGTACAAAATCACCTTAAGGGTGAATTGACCTCAATTCCACGCGCCACTTTTGTGGTAATTATCCGAATAACTTGGGTCTTTTGACTCATGCAGTAGTAGGATATAGTGGGCGATAATTGTAGGTAATTCTTTGATTGGTGAACCCAATACCTCAATTAAAACTTTGTTGATTGAAATCTTAGCTTAAAATTGGTAAAAAAGTTTTGAAACACTTATGATATGAAGATGTATGCATGCTTCTTCGTACATATTTTGATTGACACATCAAAATTGGTACCCTTTAAAATTAAGTCAATGCCATCTAATTACAAAACACTTGAAGTTGTAATTTAGTCATGTGAGAGCTTGGACTAGATTACAATGGATAGGTAAATTTCATCTTCTCATTACTAGCAGATCAACTGATGTAATTGGACTATAGTAATTTACATTTTTTTAATTAGACGACTTAAATTGAGTTAAGTGAGAGCTTGGACTCAAGGCATAAGATGAGGATGAAACATGCTTATATTGGAAATTGTTTGCCAATATAAATCCCATAAAGATCTAGGAACTGGAAATTGTTTGTCAATTATTGTTCGACAGATTACCTTATTATATACTTTCATTACTAGCAGATCAACTGATGTAATGAAATTATGATAATTTGGATCCTAGTTTTCAAGAAAATACTATGGTTATATGATTATTTCCTTGGGTATTTTATTTTCTTGAAAAATTGTATTATCGAAAATACTAAAATTGAATTTTGTAAATTCTCTTATTTATTAATGCAACATTAAACCGTAAACGTGGGATATTCTTTTATTAGTAAATTGATCTACACCCATAGGGGTATTTGGCTAGAGTCAATTTTACTAAAATGATAACCTAGTCTCCTTTCCATGAGTGAAGCGTGAGACTTAATCATATTCTTTTTTCATGAATGTGAAAGATATGATAGGAAAATTAGAATAGTCTAAATTATAAGAAATAACTCATAGCAAACTTTAATAGTTAAGAAAATTGCACATTTTCTGAGTTATTCAATTAGAAGCTAGACTTATTACAGCAAAATGGTTAAAGACAAACTAGTATATTTTATCTAGTTGTTTTGTTTTGACCATTTAAAGGTGCTACATACCATTGTGAGGATGGTAGACCTATTAAAGAAGAAATTTCATGCCCAATTTTTTCAAGTTAATTGCATTGATGGATAGTCCATCATTTACAAATTAGAATACATTCTTTTAGTACCTAAGTAATTGTTACGTATGGGTTTTCTCAAAGGTGTAGGAAAGTAAATAGCACACTATTTGCTTTTACTGGTTATGAAACACTTATAATGTTGTCAAATCCAGTGGGAGCATTTTGTTGTAATTACTGAATAATGAATTATTGTAATGATCTGTAATTCAGTGGGAGCTACAAGCTTTGTTATCTTGGTAGTAACCCAGATTATCTCTAGAATGTCTTGAGATAATTACTTTCCAATAGTAGACACTTGTGTTTTTAAAGATAGTCATGTACATTTCCTTACTAGACAATGTGGTTCTATATCTACTTATTCTGATTATATCTATGACACAATCATATTGATCAGATAAACCAACGAGTGACATGTTGTTTATCTGATATATGATGTTGTTCCATGCACAAGTGGGAGAAATCTTTATTGTGTGCAAGGAACAACAAATAGGAATATGAATTAAAGGGTTCTCTTGACTGCAAGGTAAGAGACTAATGTTCTAATGTGACTTAATCACATCTAATTAATAGAACACTTGAAGTTGTAATCTACGTCATGTGAGAGCTTGGACTAGATTACAATAGAAAGGTAAATTTCATACTGTTAATACAAATATCGCCCTAAAAACGTTATTTATATTTTACGATCTTTACTTAGTTTTGTTAATGACAATTACAAAGTATATCCTTTAGCAAATTATAAATGCTAGCTAAAGTCTTTTTAAAACACATTTTACATTTCACAAGTTTACTTAGAATTACATTTTATACATCTACTAGTTTATTTCCTTAAAAGGAAAATTTATTTTAAAAATGATACAATGATACCATGGCATGCATCATACATAGATTATGTAATATCTTGGCTAGATCTTCAAGCAAGATAGTTGACTTTGGGAGATTTCGATGTGACATAACAAGGATGTGAAGGATACAGCTGGATATGGAAAGATATCCATAAACTCTTAGCTGTCATGTTTGGCGGAACCAAACGATATCAAAGACGGATCCCTTTTATGGGATCCGCCGGCTGTTCACCAGCTTGCCTATAAATAGCAAGCTGATCATTTGGACACACCATCACTCATAGAGCCTAACATTCATACTCATTCATTTACATATCATCTAACATTTATCATTCATTCATTTCATTGATCTTTCCTTTTGTAGCAAAGGAGATTAAGCATCAAGGTTCAACACAGACGTGTAAAACCTTTAGCATAAGTCACTGTGTGATATAGTTGTAGTTCACACATCATTATTTGTATCATTTATCTCAGTGAGTGTGGTTAGTGTTTTAGTCCTCAAAACACAAAGAGTGTAGGGAGTGGTTGTACCCTTGTCAAAGAACCAAACGAGAGTGGTTGTACCCTTGTAAAAAACTCGACATCTAGCTTAGTGTCGATAATTGTATAGGCGACGTTAGGTTAGTTCTACCTTGAAATAGAACCCGGTGTTTAACTTAGTACTGGAAAAGGAAGTAAGCGGCGTGTAAAGGTTTTCTCCACCTAGAAGGGAGTTTGTTTCTTAGTGAAGAATAACTCTCGAGTTAAAGGCTCGGGGAAATGGAGTAGGGCAAGGAAAAGAGTCCTTGTAGCCGAACCACTACAAACATCTGTGTTATGTGGTTTGATCATTTCTCTCTTTACTTCTTGGATATATTGTTTGATTATTTTTGTGTGCACAGTTTCATTGAATTCACATAAGTTACAAAACGGTTTAAATTAATTTTAAATGGTAAAACTATTCAACCCCCCTTCTAGTTTTCCACAATTGGTACCAGAGCGGTGTTACTCAAGAAATTTAAAATATATTGTATTTTAAAACTTGAAACGATCAAATGGATTTTGAAAACTTTAAAGAAGGGCAATCTATGCAAAGACCATCACTTTTTGAACCAAACAATTTTATATACTGGAAAAATCACTTTGAGACTTATGTGAAGTCAAAGAACCGTAGGAAGTGTTTTAGATGCAGGAATTATAGTCACTTGATAAGAGATTGTCCAAAGCCTCCAAAGAACAAATCTCAAATAGGAGATTGTAAAGATAATGACAACAAACCAAAGATCAACGAAGTTGCTCTCATGGCCAATGACACAGAAGAGGTACTTTTTGACTCATCATACTCTTTTATAAATGATAACACGTTAGATATATAATATAACAAATTATGTAAAATTATTCTAAAAATCATAAGTAAAAGTAAGTTCTTAAAAACCAAAAAGGAATTTTTAGAAAATAAAATTCATCAGTTAAAAGAAAAAGTCATAGGATTAGAAAAAGGTAAAAGTACTAAAACATGTGTCTTATGTCAAGAACTAAAACATGAATTAGAAATACTAAAGCTTACCCAAGAGAATCTTATAAAACAAAACTCTGTTTTTAAAAGATTCGATAAGCACATAAATTGTACAAATGATACAATGAGGTTACTAAAAATACCTTATGGTAGTTTCAAGCCAGATTTCATGAAAAATGGTCACTTAAATGATTTTCAGATTCAAATGACAAAAGAAAATAAGACTACATCAACTGAGTCAGTGACCCACGGATCCAAAACTTTGGATCCGCGCGGTATAACCAAAGGATCCGTAGGTACAGTACAGAAAAGTCAAAACTTAAATAGTATTGAACCTGTTAAGATATCTAGAGAGCCTAACACTAATTCAATTAGAAGAAAAGATAAGAATGAAGTTAAAACGACAGACATTTCATTATATAAAGAAATCCCATTTGACTACCTCCAAGATATTAGTGAACCTTGGTAATATGTTGATTAACCCAAATGGACCCATGAGATATTGGGGACCAAATACTTGAGCTTTCATTAGGTATGCTTGAAAGAAAGGATTAGATCCACAATGTGTCCAACAGAGGTTGTATTTTGTTCAATAGCATTCTTAGAAACAATCATTGGAAAAAGGTACGGTTCCTCATAACTCCTCATGATAATTGCTCTCATAGATAATTCAGATTTCAAACTCACTTAACATAAGTTATTAGTACCACATCTTTAATATAGTATTTGAAAATTAGCATGATGAATAGGAAAATGTTCTTAAATCTTTATGACATAAAATTAGATTAAAACTCCTAAAGACAAGTATTGTTTTATATCTCAACAATATAGCATCAATACTTAGATAAAATAGGATAAGTATATAGCATATTCTCTTGGCATTGCCGTGATCACAAACATAAGAAAGCATCAAAAGTTTGGAATGATCAAGTACACAACTAACTTAGTAGAGAACACTCATTACTAAGAAGGATCATGTACTATTAGGATGACATCGTCTCCAAATCAACTTATCAAGATATGTCATGACTTCTCAAAATCATGCATAACAAGTCTTGAAATAAGTAGATAAACTTCATCTAAGTTAACAATTAGGAAAAAGGATGTTTTCAACCTATTTGAATATATCACAGATATGCATAACAAAATTTAGACTGGAAACCATTTGAAAAACACTCACGTTCTCCTAAACCAGACTCACCAAGGATAAAGATAGTAAATTCATAAGATGACCCTAAACATAGAGATGCATTAGATAGAATACTCTATCCCATAACTAGTACTCCAAATATTATATACGTCTACACTTTCAAAATGATTCCAACTTGAAACCATTTAGGAACTTAAGAGACATCCCAAAGGAACAGGTGTCGAAACCATAATATATGATCTTCCCGGTAATTAGAGATATAGGAATAGTTCAAATAATGTGTGTACTAATGTAAGACATTGTATCACATGATGATTTACTAAGAAACAAACAGTCCTTGCTAATTTAAGGCAAAGTGTGGAGAAAATTCTCGTGGTCTATATTATTGACCTCCATAACCTTTTTCTCTGTTGCAACATCATTGCAATTGTTCATGTAAAACCCCAAAATGTAAAACAATCCGAAATGATGAAAATACCCTCAAATTTAAAACTTTAAGAACTTATGAGAATTATACAAGTAACATAATTATTTGTATCTTAACCTAAAATGATTACGACTTATGTTATGTAACAAATTAAGCTACCAATTAAAACATTACAATATAAGATTATGTACAAAATAAAAATTCCTACAACGCTAACTAAGCTAGTCGATTTCTTTGTGTACAATATACTCATAATTTTTGGCCCAAGAATAAGAGATAACCATGCATTTATTTGATCATTAAGCCCATAATAATGATAATTGATCCATTCCATTGTTAGCCCAAATCAAACCCACGGTTCCCTTAAAAATTTATACACCGAAAATAATGTTCACTTCCAAAACCCTAAAACACAAACATCGGCAGCCTCTTTTTTTTTTTCCACTCTTTTGTTCGATCAGTTGCAGCAGCAACAAAGGAGTTCTTGGTGATGTTAATCTTGTGTTCTTGTCCAAATTCATATCACACAATAAGGTAATCATATTTGTACAATTTTAATCCATTCGAAATTCATAGACAAAAACCCTAACCGACCTTATGATCATGTCCTTTTGTTTTCTGTTGTACGAACCAAACAAGAAAGAAGGAAGGAGAGATTTTGGCGAATTTGATCTTGTTGTGTTTGTTCTTCGTCGTGTCTTCAAGGGTATTTGTATCAACCCTTGTTCAACTCATCTTTGTTTGATTCATTTTTTTTGTTGATTTTGTTAATTTCACTACATACATAAAATCATAACCATAAAACCCTAAAACTAATATGTAAGAATCGACCATATGTGTACATGATGTATTTAATTGTTTTGATTATGATAAGACCTGTTATGAATAGACCTAAACATGTTATAAACATATCTATAATCGTTATGTGTTAAGAATTAAAGATCGGAATGAAAAACCTAAGAGATTACATGATGGGATTAAAAACTGCTACTGATCTGGAATTTTGTTCGACTTTAATCGGCTATAAATAAATGATGCGAATGTGTATTTTGGTGTTTCTGGAGTCTAGAACTAAATTCAATGAAATGGCTATCTAGAAAAATTAATCTTGTAATTTTTAGAGGTCTGGAAGGCTACCTTTTGATTTATAGAAAATTAAGTGTCAAACTGGAATTGAGAGTCTGGAAAATCAGTCTGGGTTTTTTTAATTTTAATTTTCAAACCGTGTCGAATTAGAAGGTGTCCTTTGAATTGGGTAATATTTAGGATGTCTATTAGTTACTGGAATTTTTATAGATTTTTATGAATTTTTCTTAAATGATTTATAATTAATAACTTTTCGTATAGTAAAATCTATCAGAAATCTGGACAAGTTAGTTTAAGTGAATTTTAATCCATAGTTGTGCTACTTAATAAAATCTGGAAAAATTAGGTAAAATACTAAACACATTAAAGCATCTCTGGGAATTTTTGGGAATTTTATTTCTGAGTTCTTATATGATTCACAATTTAGAGAAAACATAACAAATTCGTGTTTAAAACTGTTAGAATTATAAAAGGGTTTAAAAAGGATTTTAAAAGGTGTTATGAGTTTATTTTCTAAACTAAAGGGTTTAAATTGTTATTTTCTAAACTAAAAGGACTTAACTTGTATAAACCTGTAACTTTAGAATATTTACATTATTTACCCTAATCTTATTTTAATGACATTATGAACCCTAAACTTGTGATAACTACATTATGAACCTTGAACTTATGTAAAGGGCATTATGAACCTTAACCTACTAACATGGTCATCTTTAATACTTTAAGTTGATAAACGGGAATGATAATAACTAAAGTTATTGAACATGTAAAGTTACCTAAGATGGAGAGAAACTAAAATGAAACCTTATGATTTAGAAACTATGAAACTGTGAAATCATAAAGCTATGAAACTTATAAGTACAATTATAATTCGTGTAGATTCGCTGAGGCGGGAGTAATCCGGTGTCTTGTGATCTGTCTTTGGTTTGTTTTGCTATCGAATAAGGTACAGATATTCTGCCCTTTTTCTGTAAGGGTTTTCATTCCCTTTTCTTTCAGCTTTTCATTTTCCTTATTAGGATTCCCTATACCATTGCTATGTTCCCTCCTGATTGTGAACCTTTCATGTGATCCCTTTGTTTGGTGAGCCTTCTAGGGTCTCTTTCATGTCCTGACCTGTTTAACTTCTGAGTTGATGTCCTTGTTATAATTCTCTTTGCTTCGAACCTTTTTCATGATTCCCTTTTGTTACGACCTCTGATATAAAAATCTGTTATGTGAAAACCTTTTTAATTATGACCTGAAAATGTTTTGAGAAAAATCAGTTATTTTAAAAGAATGATTATGAATGGTGATATGATACTATTTTTATATGACAGTTGTTAACTTTTGTGAATATTAGTTTTAAAGAATGTTTTTATGAAAAACCGTTTTGAAAGATTATTTTATGAAAACTATTCTGAAAGATCATTTTATTGAAAATCCGTTATTAAAGGAATGCTTTAAATGAACTTTTGCTAAGAATTTTAATTATGAACCTGTGAAATTCTTTTCTGAACCATTTGATATAGTCCTTAAAATCTGAACTTAACTTTGATATAAAACTTAATTTGATAAGCTTTGATTTGAACCTTGACTTTTATTTCTGAACTATTTGACATGAACCTTTTTGCCATGTACCCTTAAGATATGACTTTTGATTATTTTGATAGTACATCTGACCTTTGACCTACAGTTTGATATTACGAGCCAATCACTAGGCATGAGGGTTTCATGTCCATGTCATTGACGCACCTCTGACATGACTCTAGGGCAGGAGAGTGATGACCTGTTCCGTCCCTTACTTATTATCTGCTATGGCCATTATGATTATTATTATTATTTGTCTGCGGGGGCGTATGGGTGCATCCTAGATTTGATCTGTTTATGCTTGATAGTTATTTGTTAATTTTTATATTTATCTGGTGACTGATGGTGTGTGCGATACACGTATTTCACATATCTGGGAGCTAGCTACTCTATTTGGTTATATTCGAGATGATATGATTTGTTTTGTTTCTGGGCTCGTGGTAGATTACTGACCTTCCTTATTTTCCCTTTCTTACTTGGTACCTTTATCTATACCTTATGTTATTCCATTGCACTATATCATACATGTTCGTTTTCTTTTGCTTTCGTTTTCGTTTATATATATCTGTTCACTGGGGTTTTTAAGCTCAGCCGCATTTCCTTTTCCTGCGGCAGGTGTTAGTTGGAAGCTGGGTATGAGTGAAGAGACTTTTGGACTTAGAAGACTTGATAGTTATTCTGGATTAGAGTTGATTAGAAGTTATTGTATATTAGAATTAGTATTCGCATTTGTAACCTTGTAATTTTAGTATTTCATTTGTAACCTTTGAGAATTCTTGTATTACTTGAAGTGTATGCTTTGTTTTGATCTGATATGAAGCCATTAGTGTGACATCTTTACCCTTATCGGGTTGGGGTGTTACAATTATGGTATCAGAGAGACAGGCTACGATTCGTAATACATTTACCCTTGACCTGTGTAAGTTAGGACCACTAAGTTTTCCCTGTAGGCGCTCGTAAGACAACCTTTGAAAACTGCTTTAAGATTTTCCCAATAGGAACGTAAGTTTTGACCGGTGAGGAATGGGTAGACTATAAGGTATTTGTTTAAGTATCATTGCTTCCGCATTACTCTGATTCGTGCCTTTGCCTTTAGCTAAGCCTTATAAGAACTTTTGTTTCAGAAGCTAGAAATCTTGCAACTTAAGTTTAGTAACCAAGTAAGTTTGAAATACCTCGAGAACTACGTGAAAACCTTGCACCATTTAAGTTTCACTTCCTGATTTTGAATCACCATTTCCGATTTGTTTGATAAATGGTTTGATACCTTTCCGACCATCCAGATGGTCATTCAACCATAATGTGTTTGACACATTCTACGAATTCATTACTCATGTCGGATATGAAGTGTATCATCTGATACTACTCAGTTCTGAGTAATCCATTATTACTCCTATGAGAACCCTGACAATTATCAACCATGAATATAAGAAGTTTCTTTCCCTCCCTTTGAATGATTGAACCTTGCCTGCCAACCAGTTCCTTTTGAAGGATATGGTGTGAATACTATCTCAGTACGAAATTGTTAACTAAGCATGATGATGCTGATAGCTAATATTCCATACAATCTCACTTTTGACGCTTATACGATGTTCGTATCTCCAATGACACATGTGGAAAACTAGAAGGGGGGGGGGGTTGAATAGTTTTATGTCTTTTAATTTTATTATGAAAACCTTTGTTTAGTTTTAAAACACTTAGATTCAAGTTTGTATGAAAAATAAAACTTGAACCTTATTATTAGTTATATATGTATTCTTTTAAATTGATTGTAAAAGTTTTGGTTTCTTGAATGGATTTTCAAATTGATCTTTATGTGAAGTCGACCTCTAATTAATACTAGCAATTATATAAACCTATGTGTATGAAAGTAATAACGATGCAAGTAAAGAAATAAATAAGGTATGGAAAGATCTAACCGAGACACGAGAGATTTATAGTGGTTCGGCTACAAGGACACCTTCCTTGCCCTACTCCACTCCCCGAGCACACCTTGCTCGAGAGTTTTCTTCACAACTTCAATAAGCTCCCTTATGGCGGAGAAAACCGTACACAACTTTGGCTTACACGGGTTTAACGACACAAAGCTAAATGTCGAGTTCTAATCGTAGCTAGAACCAATCTCACAACTTCACAACACAACTTATTCACGACTACTTCACAACGGCTTCACGACTGCTTCACGACTTCTTCACGACTTCTTCACGACTTCAACACGACCGCTACACAACCTCTATGATGCGGCTTCATGACTTCAACACTATGTCTTCATGACTAAGACTTCACGACTTCAACATGTCCGCTACATAACCTCTATGCTACGGCTTCACGACTTCAACACTAGGACTTCACGACTAGGACTTCACGGCTTCAACACGACCGCTACACAACTTCTATGCTACGGCTTCACGACTTCAACACTAGGACTTCACGACTAGGACTTCACGGCTTCAACACGACCGCTACACAACTTCTATGCTACGGCTTCACGACTTCAACACAAGGACTTCATGTCTTCTAAGCTACGGCTTCACAACTTCTACATTTTGACCTCACAACTTCTATACCACAACTACTTATACAACATCTTCACTACTTACACACAACACTAATCTACAACACACACCTTACATACAAATGAATGAATGATTTACAAACTTTGTTAAACATACAACTTAAGTAACAAAATGATACTAAGTTGTAATACTTCTAATCTTGATTGATAGAAGTATTCTTCTTTTGCACTTGGATGGTGGAAGCTTGGATCACTTGGAAACCAATGCTTAAGATTACATGATCAAAGGTTTATTTAAGATATGAAATGAGATCTACAACAGAAAGTTTTAGTGCAAAAGGTTGAGTAAAAATCCAGGGGAAGGCTGGTATTTATAGGGAAAAATTTGGACAGCTGGAGCCTACTGGAGCGGGGGCGGTCCCCTTAATAATTAAGGGGGCCGCCTAGTAAAATTAAGGGGGCCGCCCCTACTGAACGTTGGCCAATTTTGTCCTTTTGTGGGGAAGGTTTTTCTGGAACATTTTAACTGATTTTGGTTAAAAATTTGAATTCATATTTTTATAAAAGATTAAACATTTTTATTTAATGCCAAAAATGTTTTTCAAAAATATATAAAATGTTTTTGATGTTTTATAAAAAATCTAGTTTTTAAGAAAATGTTCCTTTGATCATATAATGCATTAAACATTAGTTCATTCATACCTTAAGTGATTTTAGTTGTAGAAGTGAATATTTACAACTAAGTACTTGTTTAATTTATAAGTTTATGTTTTAATGAGTTTACATTTTGCGATCATCAAAACATAGAGATATGAATAAATATTGATAATGTTTTTTGGCATTTATTTATGTCAACAATCTCCCCCTTTTTGATGATTACAAAACCTAAACTCATTAAATCCAAAAAATTATTTTTGGACAAGTATTTAGTGAATTTATATTCACTTCTCCCCCTTTTTGTAGAATCAAAAAGGTTATGCCGACAACGTTTTTAGACAAAATTTGTCGGGACGAGAACTCCCCCTTGATGTGTGCTCCCCCTCGTTTGAGGGCACCAAGGAATCGATATATGGAATACTTGCAAGAAAAATATTAGAAGCACAAGCATATATATAGCAAAAATAAGCATGCATATAAAGACATTCATTAAAAATGTTGTATATAAATACACAACCATCCAAGATTATATTCAATCCTACATTAGCTAGTAAGTAATGCAATCTACATAATCATTCTAGGGGTACATGATCTTCCATGGGGCTTGCACACAAAATGGTTTGAAAAATTATTTTTGATTAAGCATTGCATATGCTTAATTTGGTGAGAATGAAGGTGGTGGTAGTGTAGTGGGTGAAAATGGTGGAGGTTGTGGTGGAGGTTGGTTGTTAAGCATGTGTTCAAGGGATGAAAACATGTAGTGTATCTCATCTCTAAGACCAAAGATGATGGTTTGGTTGTGGGTGTGGTGGTATTGGTGATGATGAGAAATGAGCATCAAGAAGTGTTAATGGTGATATGGAAATGACAAGTTGGGTGAATGGAGGTTCTTGAGTAGGAGGTGGAGTTGATGCTCTTGATGGTCGTGATGAAAGGTGTGAGTTGATGTAGTTATTGATGGATGAAAGGGTGTTTTTGATGGTGCATTTGGTGCACTTGGGGATTAACATTGAGGTGGTGGTGATGGAGTTTTGGTGTCTTAGAGATGATTTTGGTGATAGCATGGTGAATGAAAATGGGTGTTTGATGGAGGTGATGGTTGATTTAGGTAAGGTTTGGGCTAGATAGAAGGGGTCGCAAGATGCAAAAGAAAACAGTAAATTTTACTGCCCAGATGGCTGGTCCCCTTAATTGTAGGCCGGCCCCCTTAAAATTAAGGGGACCGCCTAGGGAATTAAGGGGGCCGCCCATCTGGTGTTTTCTCAGGCGACCAAATTTGAAATTTTTTCAGAAAAGGGTCATTTTTAGGGTGTTTTTGCAGCAAGCTCCATTTGAATCATGTACATCAAGAATGATTAAATAGTGGCATAAACATGTTAAATACGCATGCATACATTTAAAACATATTATGGAATAAGCATGTTATTAATCATCAAGCATGTATATATATCATGATATCAAGTATACAAGCAATAAGCATAACAATCATATATTAAGGACAAGAAATAAAGCATTCATTAGTTGAAAATAATTATGTTAAAAACATAATTATTGATACAACACATATTTTGCTTATAGCATACAATAAGTAGAAAATTTTAAATTGCCTAAGAGATCCATTTGACTTGCTTGAGACATGAAAAGCTTGAATTATTTTGGATGGATGATGGTAAAGAGGGGGTAAAAAAAAATTGGATTAATGGGGTTTGTAAGTTTGGGTGTATGGATGTTGGAGAGAGTGTTATGAAGGAATTGGAGGTGGAGAGTTTGGACTTGACTATGTTGAATGAGGGTTTTGATGTTGTTCAAGTGGTGGTGTTGGATTAGATCTAGTGAGAAGATACTCAATCCAAGTGAGACGCTCATTTAAGTTGATGGTTTGATTTTGAAGAAAGATGCAACAAGGACTATTGTTGACATGTTTCTCAATTTGACTCAAGTGATGTGGTGATGATGGTAATAATGGTGAGATAGATGGTGATGATGGTAATGATGGTTTGATTTTGGAGAAAGATGCAACAAGGACAATTGTTGACATGTTTCTCAATTTGACTCAAGTGATGTGGTGATGATGGTCATCACCACATCATTACCATCATCACCACATCACTTGCCGTTTTATAGAAGAATATTCTTTCAAATTGACATTTTTTTTATGAAAGTTTAAGAAATTTTTCCAAATATCATTTGCCGTTTTGTAGAAGAATATTCTTTCATATTCAACTTTCGGCAAGGTTTTATAAATAATTATTTTAGCTTTATTATTTATTTCATTCTTCGTTTTCAAATAATCAATTTGACTTTCAAAATCCGTTTTTGTTTGATTTTCAAAATCAGTTTTTGTTTAACTTACAAAATATGTTTTTGTTTAACTATCAAAATATGTTTTTGTTTGACTTTCAAAATCACCAATCGAAATGACATGCCAAAGATCTAGATCAATTGATTTCACATAAGTTTCAAATTTATTTTTCCATTCAAGAAAAATATAGTTTTCAAATAGTGGTGGTTTTAGCAAAGATTCCCCTTCTAGATATTTTTCGAATTCCATAGATCGATTCAAGTTTTAAAATACAGTATATTTTAAAGATCTTGATTGACGTGGCTCTTGATACCAATTGTGGAAAACTAGAAGGGGGGGTTGAATAGTTTTATGTCTTTTAATTTTATTATGAAAACCTTTGTTTATTTTTAAAACACTTAGATTCAAGTTTGTATGAAAAATAAAACTTGAACCTTATTATTAGTTATATATGTATTCTTTTAAATTGATTGTAAAAGTTTTGGTTTCTTGAATGGATTTTCAAATTGATCTTTATGTGAAGTTGACCTCTAATTAATACTAGCAATTATATAAACCTATGTGTATGAAAGTAATAACGATGCAAGTAAATAAATAAATAAGGTATGGAAAGATCTAACCGAGACACGAGAGATTTATAGTGGTTCGGCTACAAGGACACCTTCCTTGCCCTACTCCACTCCCCGAGCACACCTTGCTCGAGAGTTTTCTTCACAACTTCAATAAGCTCCCTTATGGCGGAGAAAACCGTACACAACTTTGGCTTACACGGGTTTAACGACACAAAGCTAAATGTCGAGTTCTAATCGTAGCTAGAACCAATCTCACAACTTCACAACACAACTTCTTCACAACTTATTCACGAATACTTCACAACGGCTTCACGACTGCTTCACGACTTCTTCACGACTTCAACACGACCGCTACACAACCTCTATGATGCGGCTTCATGACTTCAACACTATGTCTTCATGACTAAGACTTTACGACTTCAACATGTCCGCTACATAACCTCTATGCTACGGCTTCACGACTTCAACACTAGGACTTCACGACTAGGACTTCACGGCTTCAACACGACCGCTACACAACTTCTATGCTACGGCTTCACGACTTCAACACTAGGACTTCACGACTAGGACTTCACGGCTTCAACACGACCGCTACACAACTTCTATGCTACGGCTTCACGACTTCAACACAAGGACTTCATGTCTTCTAAGCTACGGCTTCACAACTTCTACATTTTGACCTCACAACTTCTATACCACAACTACTTATACAACATCTTCACTACTTACACACAACACTAATCTACAACACACACCTTACATACAAATGAATGAATGATTTACAAACTTTGTTAAACACACAACTTAAGTAACAAAATGATACTAAGTTGTAATACTTCTAATCTTGATTGATAGAAGTATTCTTCTTTTGCACTTGGATGGTGGAAGCTTGGATCACTTGGAAACCAATGCTTAAGATTACATGATCAAAGGTTTATTTAAGATATGAAATGAGATCTACAACAGAAAGTTTTAGTGCAAAAGGTTGAGTAAAAATCCAGGGGAAGGCTGGTATTTATAGGGAAAAATTTGGACAGCTGGAGCCTACTGGAGCGGGGGCGGTCCCCTTAAATAGGGGGCGGCCCCCTTAATAATTAAGGGGGCCGCCTAGTAAAATTAAGGGGGCCGCCCCTACTGAACGTTGGCCAATTTTGTCCTTTTGTGGGGAAGGTTTTTCTGGAACATTTTAACTGATTTTGGTTAAAAATTTGAATTCATATTTTTATAAAAGATTAAACATTTTTATTTAATGCCAAAAATGTTTTTCAAAAATATATAAAATGTTTTTGATGTTTTATAAAAAATATAGTTTTTAAGAAAATGTTCCTTTGATCATATAATGCATTAAGCATTAGTTCATTCATACCTTAAGTGATTTTAGTTGTAGAAGTGAATATTTACAACTAAGTACTTGTTTAATTTACAAGTTTATGTTTTAATGAGTTTACATTTTGTGATCATCAAAATATAGAGATATGAATAAATATTGATAATGTTTTTAGGCATTTATTTATGTCAACAACACACCCTACCTGCCCTTATGCTGAAAAGCAAAACAAAATCTCGACGCTTTAAACTGTTCATTTATCTATCTCACCACAATGATGAACCATGTACTTGACCTTGACATATGAACTATCCGTCTGGCTTGACGACCGTATTCGATCTACGAATCCATTTACTTTTGATATATTTGGTTTTGAGGTCTTTTGGTTATGGATTGGCTGGCTCTTCATAAAGCTACCAAGGACTGCCATATCTGATATAAGACTTTTTGCAATCTATTTTTCACCCTACTCTTGTTATGATAACTCTCTACCGCTTAAATCTGTTAAGGTTAATGTTGCTATGAAAGCACATATTCCGATCTCATTAGAATGTCAATTTCTCCTGACACCTATTAGTATCCACCCTTAGAAGCTCCGACACTGGAAGTATTTGTTGTACAAAATTTCTGATGTTTTCTGATGAACCTCTTAGAATTCCCTTCTGCTTGAGGAGTAGAGTTAGCATTAAATTGATCCCAGTTGACGAAACCATGATGCCATGGAATATGATTTTCTTCACCCCAGTGTTTATCCTGAAATTCTCCTGTTGACTCATGAAGAAGAAAGAAAGAAGTATGCCGCGACGTATCGACTATCGTGAATTTAACCGTATCACTATCCGAAGTCATTATCCATTTCCGTGTATCAATGATTGATTCGTTCTAATCTTTGAAACTCCGTACCAGACGACCTCATTTAGAGTTTGAGGGACGGAAGAAGCAACCACAAGAACTTTTAAGAAAGGAGTTGACTAACTAAAAGTAACCTCCGTGAAGCATTTTAGTTTATTCTTGAAGAGGAAGATAGGTGATGTGAAGTAGATATGAAGTTCTCTAAAACCATTCATGAAGCTGCTTTCGTACTCGTTGTGATCCTTAAGAGTTTTAATGATGCCAATTGTATTGGCTAATAGAATCATGTTTTCGCGAGTAGTTGGACAATTGTCATGGTATGACAGTGTGTTTGTGCTCAGAGACGAAGGAAGAATATATAGATCATTTTCGTATTGAGTAGAATGACCCCTGTGTTATGGAGGAATAGGTTTGATTGGCGTTTGGAGATTGTTGCAGACAGCACTACCAGATACCTTGCGATGAAAGAGTTTTCCACAGAAAGGACCAAGATTGAAGACTGTTGTTAAAGTTAAGAACCTTGTAGAAGAGTAGTAGAAGATGTTCGTGACTGGCGTTACCATGGAAGGAGCATACCAGAAGGAATTCACGTTGCCACACCATAGTGTCCAGAAGAGGTGCCGAAGGCTTGAGGGACCAGACTCAAGTATATGATTCCCTTTCCACCCTACGATCATATGGACAAACGTAGACAGATTACTTGAAACTTCTAAGAGATTGAAATCATGTATTTGGATGGATGGAATTTGAAGCGAACATTTGTGTTTGGAAGAGTTGATTCTGTGAAGGATGAAGCCATTGATGACATAATTCACTTCCTCTCAACCTACCTAGATCTTCGTTACCTATCAATAAGATCCCTTGAATAATGTAGGTTCTCTATTAGAAAATTCCGTTCCGTGTTCATTCTGCGTATATTGGACGATGGTTTTGTTATGCGAAATTTGGCGAATTGTGGATGGAACCTTGAGATTTGTGTTTATGAATGGACGAATTTTGAAGCAACAACGTATATTAGTTCAGTTGATTTGGTGAGGGATGAAGGATTTACGCTGTTAAAAACATACCTTAATTCCGATAGACATTCTAGGATTTTCGTTACTCTTTCGAGTAGTTTCGTTCTCCTCTTAGTTATGTTGTTTGATTTTGATGACCTCTGAGACTGTAGTTGGATTAGGTGGATTAAGATAAGTCATTTTGTTCACGACTTGATATAAAGTATGACCATCATGAGGGCATATTTATATGATGCCAGTATTATGACGTCTGGCCAACGTGATAATACTTACATCATATACCGTGCACTTATTATGGGCATAGGATATTTCGAGAAGTGCATTTAGGAGCCTAATAATTTTGATAAACTGTGTGAGGATCTTTGCGTTAGTGAGACTTTAGGTTCATTCTACCTATACGCGTAATCTGCCGTCACCGTTATGCGCTTTGATACGTTTGGATTCTCGACACGCGTTTTGCTGACCTCTGCGCTTCCAATAAGAATCTTAGATACTGTCGTAGAGCTTTCTACTGGTTAATGTTATCGACAATCTGTTTCCCGTACGTTCTCATCTGACTTGTCTAATCAAATTCTTTGGACGGCGTATCCGTCAAAATCCTACGAATTTCCGGTATCTCTTCCGAGAGAATACGATTATCATCTGTTACGTTTGGTATTTTATTCTTTTGATTTGAATTCGGTATTGTATGTCCTTTCTGAAAAAGCCGAAGTTGTGTTGATCAATAGGATAGAGTTATGAGAATTAAGTCGTTCGCATTTCCGTTCACTGTCCGCTGTGTTTTCCGTTTCGCTGCACTTCAATTTTCAAGGACGAAAATTCCTTTTTAAGAGGGGAAGAGTTGTAAAACCCCAAAATGTAAAACAATCCGAAATGACGAAAATACGCTCAAATTTAAAACTTTAAGAACTTATGAGAATTATACAAGTAACATAATTATTTGTATCTTAACCTAAAATGATTACGACTTATGTTATGTAACAAATTAAGCTACCAATTAAAACATTACAATATAAGATTATGTACAAAATAAAAATTCCTACAACGCTAACTAAGCTAGTCGATTTCTTTGTGTACAATATACTCATAATTTTCGGCCCAAGAATAAGAGATAACCATGCATTTATTTGATCATTAAGCCCATAATAATGATAATTGATCCATTCCATTGTTAGCCCAAATCAAACCCACGGTTCCCTTAAAAATTTATACACCGAAAATAATGTTCACTTCCAAAACCCTAAAACACAAACATCGGCAGCCTCTTTTTTTTTCCACTCTTTTGTTCGATCAGTTGCAGCAGCAACAAAGGAGTTCTTGGTGATGTTAATCTTGTGTTCTTGTCCAAATTCATATCACACAATAAGGTAATCATATTTGTACAATTTTAATCCATTCGAAATTCATAGACAAAAACCCTAACCGACCTTATGATCATGTCCTTTTGTTTTCTTCTGTACGAACCAAACAAGAAGGAAGGAAGGAGAGATTTTGGCGAATTTGATCTTGTTGTGTTTGTTCTTCGTCGTGTCTTCAAGGGTATTTGTATCAACCCTTGTTCAACTCATCTTTGTTTGATTCATTTTTTTTGTTGATTTTGTTAATTTCACTACATACATAAAATCATAACCATAAAACCCTAAAACTAATATGTAAGAATCGACCATATGTGTACATGATGTATTTAATTAGTTAATAGATAAACGTTATAATAGAGTTATAGACCTAGTTATAGAATAACGTAATTTAAGAATATCATGATCGTAAGAATTAGATCGGATTAAATTTTTGGATTTCGACTTTAATCGGCTATAAATAAATGATGCGAATGTGTATTTGGGTGTTTCTGGAGTCTAGAACTAAATTAAATGAAATGGCTATCTATTAAAATTAATATTGTATTTTTTAGAGGTCTGGAAGGCTACTTTTTGATTTATAGAAAATTAAGTGTCAAACGGGAATTGAGAGTCTGGAAAATCAGTCTGGGTTTTTGAATTTTAATTTTCAAACTGTGTCGAATTAGAAGGTTTCCTTTGAAATGGGTAATATTTAGAATGTCTATTAGTTACTGGAATTTTTATAGATATTTATGAATTTTTCTTAAAGGTTTTCTAATTAATAACTTTTCGTATAGTAAAATCTATCAGAAATCTAGACAAGTTAGTTTAAGTGAATTTTAATCCATAGTTGTGCAACTTAATAAAATCTGTAAAAATTAGGTAAAATACTAAAGACATTAAAGCATCTCTGGGAATTTTTGGGAATTTTATTTCTGAGTTCTTATATGATTCACAATTTAGATAAAACATAACAAATTCCTGTTTAAAACTGTTAGAATTATAAAAGGGTTTAAAAAGGATTTTAAAAGGTGTTATGATTTTATTTTCTAAACTAAAGGGTTTAAATTGTTATTTTCTAAACTAAAAGGACTTAACTTGTATAAACCTGTAACTTTAGAATATTTACATTATTTACCCTAATCTTATTTTAATGACATTATGAACCCTAAACTTGTGATAACTACATTATGAACCTTGAACTTATGTAAAGGGCATTATGAACCTTAACCTACTAACATGGTCATCTTTAATACTTTAAGTTGATAAACGGGAATGATAATAACTAAAGTTACTGAACATGTAAAGTTACCTAAGATGGAGAGAAACTAAAATGAAACCTTATGATTTAGAAACTATGAAACTGTGAAATCATAAAGCTATGAAACTTATAAGTACAATTATAATTCGTGTAGATTCGCTGAGGCGGGAGTAATCCGGTGTCTTGTGATCGGTCTTTGGTTTGTTTTGCTATCGAATAAGGTACAGATATTCTGCCCTTTTTCAGTAAGGGTTTTCATTCCCTTTTCTTTCAGCTTTTCATTTTCCTTATTAGGATTCCCTATACCATTGCTATGTTCCCTCCTGATTGTGAACCTTTCATGTGATCCCTTTGTTTGGTTAGCCTTCTAGGGTCTCTTTCATGTCCTGACCTGTTTAACTTCTGAGTTGATGTCCTCGTTATAATTCTCTTTGCTTCGAACCTTTTTCCTGATTCCCTTTTGTTACGACCTCTGATATAAAAATCTGTTATGTGAAAACCTTTTTAATTATGACCTGAAAATGTTTTGAGAAAAATCAGTTATTTTAAAAGAATGATTATGAATGGTGATATGATACTATTTTTATATGACAGTTGTTAACTTTTGTGAATATTAGTTTTAAAGAATGTTTTTATGAAAAACCGTTTTGAAAGATTATTTTATGAAAACTATTCTGAAAGATCATTTTATTGAAAATCCGTTATTAAAGGAATGCTTTAAATGAACTTTTGCTAAGAATTTTAATTATGAACCTGTGAAATTCTTTTCTGAACCATTTGATATAGTCCTTATAATCTGAACTTAACTTTGATATAAAACTTAATTTGATAAGCTTTGATTTGAACCTTGACTTTTATTTCTGAACTATTTGACATGAACCTTTTTGCCATGTACCCTTAAGATATGACTTTTGATTATTTTGATAGTATATTTGACCTTTGACCTACAGTTTGATATTACGAGCCAATCACTAGGCATGAGGGTTTCATGTCCGTGTCATTGACGCACCTCTGACATGACTCTAGGGCAGGAGAGTGATGACATGTTCCGTCCCTTACTTATTATCTGCTATGGCCATTATGATTATTATTATTATTTGTCTGCGGGGGCGTATGGGTGCATCCTAGATTTGATCTGTTTATGCTTGATAGTTATTTGTTAATTGTTATATTTATCTGGTGACTGATGGTGTGTGCGATACACGTATTTCACATATCTGGGAGCTAGCTACTCTATTTGGTTATATTCGAGATGATATGATTTGTTTTGTTTCTGGGCTCGTGGTAGATTACTGACCTTCCTTATTTTCCCTTTCTTACTTGGTACCTTTATCTATACCTTATGTTATTCCATTGCACTATATCATACATGTTCGTTTTCTTTTGCTTTCGTTTTCGTTTATATATATCTGTTCACTGGGTTTTTAAGCTCAGCCGCATTTCCTTTTCCTGCGGCAGGTTTTAGTTGGAAGCTGGGTATGAGTGAAGAGACTTTTGGACTTAGAAGACTTGATAGTTATTCTGGATTAGAGTTGATTAGAAGTTATTGTATATTAGAATTAGTATTCGCATTTGTAACCTTGTAATTTTAGTATTTCATTTGTAACCTTTGAGAATTCTTGTATTACTTGAAGTGTATGCTTTGTTTTGATCTGATATGAAGCAATTAGTGTGACATCTTTACCCTTTTCGGGTTGGGGTGTTACAGTTCATCCCAACAAAAGTTTAGCTTTCCATCATCATTTCCGTATTAAACAATGTTTAGATGATAAAACATCTCGATTTGAGAAAGTTTCTCAAAAGATAACATTGATAATCCTCTCACAAATACCTCAAGAAAGAATCCTACTTCTATCTATGGTTTATTGAAACCTAGAAAGTAGTTAAAACAATTGTTCAAATCCTAGTCCAAACAAAAACGGAAATAAACAAACATATATTCTGATCCTGCGGATCCAATCGATAACAAGGGCGGAACCCTTTTTTGGGATCTGCCGGATCCGTGCTTTGCTGAGACTAATTCTCAAATAACAGACACTTTTTACTGTTCATTACACTCACTAACCACATAAAAACCAATTTGTTGACGACCCTTATCATCCTAAAACTCAAATATTTCATTCGCCACAATTAACTCATACCTAATCGATCATTGTAAGTATCCTAATCCATCTCAATCTCTTATTTGTGTCTAGAATTCATATAGGTTGCACTAAATTAAATTAGGGATTATCAAAAATAATGAGGCACTTCAAAAATCATGTTTTTCAATTAGACACTACAATAATCATCAAATACTCCATTGAGATTACTTTTTCACAACTAGGAAAAATTCCTTTCAATCATTGTTCATACAAAATCAAAAACGTATTTTCGGATCAGGAATGTTTGGATTATCTCATATTTTACTACAAAAATCTTTGCTTCAAAAGAGTCGAGATAATCATACTCCACATTATTCTCATTCAGACACATATATCTTGTGATTCTAACTTTAATTGTATGTCTAGGAAAACCATGCCTCCCGCTACTAACTATGATCACAAAAAGACCACCAACTACCTACCCAAACATCATCAAACAAAGGGACTCTCAGAATCTCAAGTCAAAATTTTTAAAGCTTTAGAAAGTCGGTACGTTCATGAAGGCAGAACTGTAGATTCATCATTCTTAGAAGAAACAAACATCCGTGAACAAATGACTGTCATTCAATTTGATGCACTCCTAGACATAGATGAGCCAATCATCCCTAGGTTCATTCTCGAGTTTTATGCTTCCGTGAAACTCATCACTAATGACCTTGGATCCTTTAGCATCCGTTTCAAAATAAACCAAAATCCCTACAATTTCCCATTAGATCATTTCGGGGAAGTATTAGGCATTCCTAGAGAAGGAACTTGTTTCTACTCAGACAAATGGCCTTTAACCATTCTTGATTCAAACCTAGGTTGTGAACACCCATATGATACTCCTCTAACTCCTAAAGAAACAATCCGTGATCATCTTTTTAAGCCTAGAAGCAACCAAACTAAGAAACTCCGAGGAAAGGATGTTAGTCGTGATCCATTCGCTATGGAACTAAATGAACTTAAACCCGAATTTAAGAAACTTGAAGAGATTCTTAGAGCTAATGTCATTAGCACTATTGGAAACAAAGATCATGTGAATGCAAGCTTATGCTACATGCTCTATTGTGTGTCTACCCATCAAAAGTTTAATCTAGCCTACTATATCGCCAAAAGAATGGTCGATATACGTGTCTTAGGAAAAACCTCAATGCCATATGGAATGCTTCTTACACGTTTGTTTAGAGCTTCCATTCCTATTCCTCTAGACTCATTCGGCTTTGTTCCATACTACATCGAAATCAAACACACCTTCGTTCCGCTTAGTGACTATAGAGTGGCAGTAGGAAAATGGAAACGGGCTCACACCTCATCCTCATCTTCATCATCATCATCGGCTAGTGATGAAGATGGTTTACCTAACTCTAAGCTTCCTCCAATTGACTACTTGAGTCAACTTCCTTCCCTTGATGATGAATCTGCGGAACATCGACAAGCAAAGGGAATTTTAAAGAATGTTGGACGATGGATGATGAAACTCCGCAAGGATCAGAAGAAAATACTTAAATTATTGAAAGATAAGTGAGATTTAAAGAGTGTTTGGTATAATAAGTTATTAAACTATGTATTGTTAAATTTATGTGCTTACTAAGACCTTATGATAGTACTTGACTCTTTTGTCGTATTAACTCAACTTGAACTAATGATAACATGCATTGTTATCAATTTTCCGAATTTAAGTCACTGTTTAGCTTAACTTCCTTTGTGATGAAGTGTGATGATCAATTTTATTTATAACGTGTGCTAGAATCTACATATTTAGTAGCTTTGCTTTACATAATAGACAATAGATATGTTCCAAGAGAATTTTCGGGTTGTTATCGAAAAACATGAAATTTGCATTGCTGTCTGATCCTTTTAGGATTTTTGTTCGGCGGAACTGGCGGATCCCTCAGTTTGGATCCGTCTAGTGTTAACTTTGGCTCCGCCCATCTTAAACCTGCGGATCAGACGGATCCAAAAGTTTTGGATCCGCATACCTTGTCAGTAGGATCCGCAGGAATACACAATAATCTTTTTCACAAAATCCAACTCTTTCCTATACTTAGATTGTAGTTTAGCTTTCTTAGATTATATTTAGCTTTCTTAGATTATATTTTGTCCTGCTCATAACTCACAGACTCTTTCATTACCTTTTCGAAAATCGTGAATCAATCACATTTCTCCCTTTTGAGTCATCTTTCTGCATATCTTCATGTCAACTTCATTTCTATGGATTGACTTTGTCAATAGGACAAACTACTTTATCTTGTTCCAAGTCTTTGAAATTAACACATCATTAATCCAAACACCAACTTCTATAAAAATGGGAAGTATAAATTAGAACCTTAAGATGATCATAACACACTAAATCTTCATATTCTTTGCACATCATACCTGTAAACCTCTCACAATGCACAAATCAAACAAATCTCATATGTCTAGACCATACAGACAAACCGCTAAAATTAGTGTCAGACCTTACTGGCTCGTTATCCAGTTTCAAATGTAAGCTCACCAATCATATCCACTACTGCCACTACAACCTCTATCATAACTTCTATAGTCAACATGTCTTCATCTACAAAATCACCATCACCAATCATAATTCCACTAGGTACAACATCATCACCCACATATAGCACACCACCACCTGTAACTACACCAATAGCTTCCTCACCATCACCTTTACCATCTGAAGAAAGAAAATCATCATCACCACTAAATTCACCCAACCTTCAACCACATGATCTACTTACCACACTTCAACACATTGATGATTCAATGTGGCTAAATCAAACAAACACTCAAGAAAATGAAGAACATGACACTAACCTTTGTGACACTAAGGATTTAGAAACTATGTGGCTAGCTTCCATCATATCTCCATCAACACCAACAAATTCCACTTCATAGAAGCTGTTAGCTTTTCATAAGTATCATCTTAGGTTACTTATTCTAAGATTTCTTCAACTTTTAGGGACCTTCTAATGTAACTTCAAGTATGAGACGTTTGTCACTAACAAATTTTATTAGACACTAACATTCTTCCTACAAGCTTAACCACGGATCTGGCGGATCCCTCATTTTGGATCCGCCATGTGTTAGCGTTGGCTCCGCCATTCTTCAACCTGCGGATCAGGCGGATCCAAAAATTTGGATCCGCACGCCTTGTCGATTGGATCCGCAGGTATAACAGTAAACTTCTTAAAACTTTTCGACTCATCCCGATTCTTAGATTTTAGTTTCTAGTATTCTTTAGAATAGGTTCATTGATCATTATACATCTTAGAATGATTTAGAAACTCTTAGAAACTTAAGAACAACATTTCCCACCAAAATTTGAATTTTTAAATTTAAGGAGTGAGTTACCTTTCTAATACAAACAAGGAACCCTTTTTAGGGATCCTTCAAATCCGTGGGTACATCATATCACAGGATTTTCCACTATCCCTTTGCATTTACTGCATATCTTCCTCATATTACTCAACATAAGTTCTATGGATTGACTTATGTGATGTGATTTGCACAAATTTTTGTTACAAATCATTAGGAACCAACATTCTCTATTGGATTCACATTAAATCCAAACACTAGTTTCTATAAACCATCTGCCTATATATTAACATCATAACTTAGAGCAAAACTCACTCATTCACCTTCTTCACAACATATAACCTGTACATCTTAGTTCTCTTAGCTCACCATGACCAAATCAACCAACTCCTCCACCTCTAGAACTCCAAAACGCACTGCCCGCATTAGTGTTAAGCCCTGTTGCTTCATAAATCTTGCTAACTCATCATCAGAGGAATCATCTCCTCTTAATATCTCATCTCCTATAGCAAGTGAAAATTTCCTTACTTTATCCACACCTACACCATCCAATGTTGTCATACAAACTCCACCTCTATCCATAACTCCAATAGCAACCACACCACCACCCGCTCCATCACAGACTGTCAAATCTCAATCACAACCAAACTCACCCAAACTCCAACCTATGGAGCTATTTAGGACTCCACCTACATCACCTCATCCATACCTTGATGACTTGGAGGATCTCCCACCAAGATCAACCAATCCTACACCCATGACCTTTGAAGGTCAAGAACCTATGCTTTTTCATCTGATTTTCCCGGATATCCATGGTCCTTTATACCATGATGCACCATCATCTCAACCTCAAATACCACCTCTCTCACCCACATCAACTCTCATTGCCATAGACGAGGCAATGTGGATCAATTTGCCTCAAACCTAAGAGGAGATTAGTGAAGAGCTCAACCGTCTCTACACTCTCTCGGGTATGGTAAATCACCGCCTCAATGAAGCCATGGACCTCCAAAACATCCTTATGAACTCCCTCCAAACACCACCACTGTAATACCTGAAATTTAGAAAGCATGTTAAATGACCAAAATACCCCTATAATTTAAAAAAAAAATTTAAGAGCATCTAAAATCATACAAGAGATATTCTTTGTACCTAATAAAAAGAAATTAAATCATAAATGACCTAGTAATTTAAACTAATAAAACTTTGCATAAAAATTTAAAAATCATAAAGCCAATAATATCTAATTGAAGCATATGCTAATCGATTTTTTTTATGTCATATAACCTCAAAGTATTCGGCTAAAAAGGGAGAAAATAAGGAGAAGATATGCATGAAATTAAAAGATACCATGACCCCATAAAAATAGATCCTTTCCTTGTTAAACTCAACCTTAAAACACGGTTCCTACTTATTCTTATATACCGGTCATTATTTTTTTCTCTCTCACTTTGCAAACCCTAAGAAAACCCTACAATCACCATTCGACTTTACTGCTGCTGCTGCCTTTTTCTGCTGCTGTTCGTCTTTGTTCAAGGCCATAAGAAGATTACTTGTGGTCTCTATTTGGTGGATTAGAAGTTCATTGTTCCTGTTCGAGGGTGTCTTGGTTCGTGGGTTTGAAGAGGGTGATCGACTTCGGGCGTCCAAACTTTGGTGGTGATCGTGGGTGTGTCATTCGGAGAAGGGCTTTGGATCTGGTTCGAAAAGGGTCTCGGTTCTTCGATCTTTGTGTCTTTGATCCGTCCCATATTTTACCTAGAGGTAACTTCACAATCGTCCATGCGACTTCATTCGAGCCTTTAATATACGAACATGTGTATATATGAAAACCTATTCTGTTTTGAAACTCATTCAACAACTGATCTTCAGTAGCAAAAAGAAACATATAATGTGAACTATATAATCATTGTTGGCTACGTCGAAAATGGAATACGAATATAAACTAACCACATCACGTTAAAAGGCCACACAACCCGTAAGATATGATTGTTATGTTACGAGAAGAATTGTTAAACTGTGTCACGTAAGCTTTTAAAATCTGGTCATTTAACACCATGGTTGATCTCTTATGATCGACTTAAAACCTGGAAGAATGATATATATATATATATATATATATATATATATATATATATATATATATATATATATATATAGTACGCACTAAGATCTGGTTTTAAAATATAAAGAAGTAAGGAAGGGGCGTATGTGTTTGTGGGCTAGAAAGTATGCATGCATGAGATACAAACTTGTGTTGAACGGTCGGTAACGAAGCTTAGAAACTAGGAAACCTTAGATGATTGTTAAACGGATTGCATGTGTTACATGGAATCCCTTGTAGTAATTTATTCAGTGGTCATACATGTCTTATGTGTAAAAAAAAACCAAATTTAAGCAAGTCAAGTTAAAGTATCATAATAAATTATTAGAGGTACAAGTTTTTTTAAATTGACCCACAAAAACACGTTAATGGATGGTATCATAATAAATTATAGAAGTAAAATGGTAGTTAATATAATATTTGGAACATATTCCACATAAAACCAGATTTGTGTTGTAAATTGGATAACAATAAGAAATAAAAGTAGTTATTACATTAAATATTTAGACTTAAACATTAAATGACTATTAATTCAGGAAGACCATTGAAGAGGGAGTAACTGATCTTTGTCAGCTTTCTATTCTTGTTTTCTGCTAATAAGGTACAGATATTCTGCCCTTCTTGTAAGGAGCCTTCGTTCTCTTGATCTCTTGTTTTGATTCGTTTAGGATTTCCCCAAGCCATTGCTATGTTCCCTTGTATTGTGAACCCTTGTTTTGAATCTTTTGCTTTGAACCCTTGCCTTCACCTTTTGTATTGAACCTTGCCTTGAACCCCACTATGAACCTTGATATGAACCTTGCCATAAAACTTTGACTTGAACCCTAATATGTTTGATAATGTAATTGAATGAGAAAACCTTTTTATTTGTTTATGAAAATGTTTTAAGAAAAACCATTTTTTAAAACTATCTGATTGAAAACTATTTTTAAGGACTATTTTATAAAAACCCTTTTTAAATACTATTTTTATGAAAAACCCTTTTAAAAGATTATTTTAGGGAAACTATTTTAAAAGGATTGTTTTCAAGTGAACTTTTAGATTGAACCTTTACTATAAACTTTTGTTATGATCTCTTGTCTTGACCCTTGATCTGAACTTTGATAAACTTGGATTAGAAACTTGACTTGAATCTTGATACATTGATATGAACCCTTGATATATGATTTGACTTGAACTTGAACTTGAAACATGATACTTGATACTTGACCCTTGACCCACAGTTTGAGATTACGAGCCATACTAGGCATGAGGGTTTCATGTCCTTGTCATTGATGCACCAATGACTTGACTTTTGGGTAGGAAAGTGATTACCTATCCCGTCCCTGCCATGACTTGATATTTGACTTGTACACGTAGATGAAGACATTGTGGCAGCCTACAGGGGCGCATGGATGCATCCTAGATTTGTACTTGACTTGACTTGACTTGATTACTTGAATTGTTTAGTGACATGATGGGTGTGTGCGATACACGTCATTCACTCTTGGGAGCTCATGACTCCAACCCTTGGAGGTATCCCCTCATATTATACTTGTCATACCGAGGTCACCCCTCCGTATACATGTATACTTGTTTACTTGACTTGATATGACATGTTCTGGGCTCGTAGAGGATTTCTGTTTCTGTTTCTGTTACCCTATGACTTGATAATTGACTTGACTTGAATTGAACTTGGGCTGGTGGGGGTTATGGTTGATTTTACACCTACCTATTGTAACTATTTCTTGATAACCTTTCCATTGTCTTTTCTACTCTTGTTACACCATGAAATGTTCGTTTACTTCACTACCCTTTATTACTGCCTTGTTATCGTTATATCTGTTCACTGAGCTCTCGTAGCTCAGCCGCATTTCTTTTCCTGCGGCAGGTTTTAGTTGGAAGCTGGGTATGAGTGGAGAGTATCATTGGATTTAGAAGACCCCATTAGCTATTGAAGATGACTAGAAGAACCCTTAAATTAGACGTAGAAGATATGGAATTGTAACCTTGTAGTTTCAGATTTTTCCTTTGTAACTCTTGAATTCTATTGTATTATTAATGTCAAATGCTTGTGTTTGTTCTAATATGTAACCATTGTTGTGACATCTCGGCCCTTGTCGGGTCGGGGTGTTACAACCACCAACCAATGAACAAGCACAATCACCACCACCCAACAACCAATCATCACCACCACCACCACAACAAAATGAGTCTACTCTTCCACCCGGTTTTGCTCGCCATGATTGCAACATGTGTGAAAGAACCGCTCACATAGCTCAAAGGACAAACATTTTGGTGCACGAGCTCCAAAATGAAATGAGGTTCATTTTAAACCACATTCTTGAGCGTCTAAACGCCATCTCTCATCCTCCTCAATAGGAGAATTTTAGTCTCATTATATAGGACCTTTTAGATGTTGTTGTGGGACTTTTTATTTTTTAGGATGTATTTTTCATTTTCATGTAACATCATATTATGTTTGTGACTTTTGTCACATAATTTTCAATGAATGAATGTGATGTTTTTATGCTTATGAGTGATCAACATAAAGCATATTATCATTAGTTAGGTAACTAACATCATTATATAGCTATTTGGAATCTACATTCTAGTTTGATCACTTTTATGTTAGGTACAAAATTTTGATCAGACACTACATTTTGACTTTTTAAAGTCAACTAGTTTATCATTCTTATTTGGATGACCATTTCATATGCATTATGCTTCTCCATTGAAGCTATTCACAACTAACATTTCCTTTGCAGCATCTCATACCCTTCTAATGTATACGTTGCGACTCTTGTAATGGGGAGTATACATCAAGGGGGAGCATTTCATTTTTCTAACCATTTGTTTTGTAGGATCATGCATCATTACCTTGTTACTCCATTTAGGGGGAGTATCAAACAAGGGGGAGCTCTTAAAGTTCTCAAAATCGCATTCCGCTACATAACTCTTCTTTTTGTTTCGACAAAAAGGGGGAGAAAGAATTAAGTTTGCATAACTGTGAATCATCACAGTACATACACTTTTGCATAAAAAGAGTTTTTAAACTCAAATAAAACAAACTTAATCTATATTTTAAAGAACTCATGCTATATTTATTTCTTTGCTCAAAAATATACTTTATGTTTTGTCATCAACAAAAAGGGGGAGATTGTTAATACAAATATCGTCCTAAAAACGTTATTTATATTTTACGATCTTTACTTAGTTTTGTTAATGACAATTACAAAGTATATCCTTTAGCAAATTATAAATGCTAGCTAAAGTCTCTTTAAAACACATTTTACATTTCACAAGTTTACTTAGAATTACATTTTACACATCTACTAGTTTATTTCCTTAAAAGGAAACTTTATTTTTAAAATGATACAATGACATCATGGCATGCATCATACATAGATTATGTAATATCTTGGCTAGATCTTCAAGCAAGATAGTTGACTTTGGGAGATTTTGATGTGACATAACAAGGATGTGAAGGATACAGCTGGATATGGAAAGATATCCATTAACCCTTAGCTGTCATGTTTGGCGGAACCAAACGATATCAAAGACGGATCCCTTTTATGGGATCCGCCGGCTGTTCACCAGCTTGCCTATAAATAGCAAGCTGATCATTTGGACACACCATCACTCATATAGCCTAACATTCATACTCATTCATTTACATATCATCTAACATTTATCATTCATTCATTTCATTGATCTTTCCTTTTGTAGCAAAGGAGATTAAGCATCAAGGTTCAACACAGACGTGTAAAACCTTTAGCATAAGTTACTGTGTGATATAGTTGTAGTTCACACATCATTATTTGTATCATTTATCTCAGTGAGTGTGGTTAGTGTTTTAGTCCTCAAAACACAAAGAGTGTAGGGAGTGGTTGTACCCTTGTGAAAGAACCAAACGGGAGTGGTTGTACCCTTGTAAAGAACTCGACATCTAGCTTAGTTTCGGTAATTGTATAGGCGACATTAGGTTGGTTCTACCTTGAAATAGAACCCGGTGTTTAGCTTAGTACCGAAAAAGGAAGTAAGCGACGTGTAAAGGTTTTCTCCACCTAGAAGGGATTTTGTTTCTTAGTGAAGGATAATTCTCGAGTTAAAGGCTCGGGGAAGTGGAGTAGGGAAAGGAAAAGAGTCCTTGTAGCCGAACCACTATAAACATCCGTGTTATGTGATTTGATCATTTATCTCTTTACTTCTTGGATATATTGTTTGATTATTTTTGTGTGCACGGTTTCATTGAATTCACATAAGTTACAAAACGGTTTAAATTAATTTTAAATGGTAAAACTATTCAAACCCCCTTCTAGTTTTCCACACATACTTTCATTTCTAGCAGATCAACTAATGTAATAAAACAATGTTAATTTGCAAGTTTCTAAATTAGATACTTGTTAAAACAAATGTCAATATGATTATAAGACTACTTCAAACTAAATATTTATGTATTATTGGAATGACATTAAATAAATGAAGTAATCTAATACTACTTCAATTTGAAGATTTATGTAATTTTGGAATGACATAAAATAAGTGAAGTAATAAATTAACTTGAAATTACTATTGAAACCAAGAGATGGTGTTTATAATTACTTTAGTTAAACATGTTTATGTTTCATTGTAAAGATATAAGCATGAAGTCTTTTAATTGTTACAAGACTTATAATAAAGTAAGATGTTAACTTGTTATGTTTTTTAATTAAAACGTATACAAGAAGTCATTGAGTTGATCAATGATTTATAACGTATATTGGGATTATAGCAGTTTATGTCTTCTTGTTAAGACATGAACATGAAGTAACTTGGTAAAAAAGTACTTATGTTATATAACATGCAATTGGCTTGGAAATTCTATTATACCATTAAGCTGACTTAGTTTGTAAATAGATAAACCAAACAAAATATATTTATCTTACATATTGTAAGATTATCTTACAATATTAATCCTAATGAAATACATAATGTTTATGGTATGTTCAGTTAGGAAAATCAAACTCTTGTTATATTGTTTGATTAAAGATAACTATATCTTCTATTCTTCCAAAAGTTATTAAGGTTAGAAAATTGAGTATGGATTGGATATACTCAATAAGACTCCAACCTAGAAGATTAATAAGACACCATTATATTATGGAATGTGATGAATCACATTAAGTCTTAAAATTGAAGTTCTGAATTTGTTAAACAACTTATGAAGTAGGATATTAACAAACTAATGAACTTTCAATGTGTATTTGTAATGTCCCAAAAGAGAACAATTTAGTGTTGCTCTACTCGCTAAGTATTTATAGATAATCTATAAATTACAAAAGGCAAGTGGGAATTTTTATCTTGAAAAGATAAAATTACAAGATACATAATCTTCTAAAACACACTAGTAAAAATCATGATGAGGCTAAACATGTAAATGATAGACCTCAAAGATGATGGAATTCTCATTCATAGATCCGCAAGGATATCTTAGATATTTGATTAATATGTTTAGGATTATATTATGATGCATTACCAAATATTGAATTGGGTAAATTACTCATACTATGAATGTTAAAGATGATGTCCATAAAGATAATCGATTTTTGGAATATTGGTTTATCTTAATTCTTAATAGTTAGACTAGAGAATGAAGATGGGTTTCTTCAAAGATAAGGTAACCCTAGTGGTTTAAATCTTTGTTTATAAATCATATGGACAATATTGTACATATTTTAATGCATGACAAGATTATTAATCATACTAAAGCAATTAACTATGGTTGAATATACTTTTCTAAGCGCATTAAATATACAAAGATGGTAATTGTCATATTTATTTTAATGAATATGAAATTTGACAATGGAATATCAAAACTCTTTCTTGAGTGATTACTTGAGCGAGGACGGTAAGTAATCAAAAGGATTTTTGAATTCATAATAATCTTTGGAACTGTACATAGTGCAATAATTCATGAATGAAATAATGCATGCATCTAGGAGATAATTCTTATGTTTAAATATTAAATTCAGATTTTGAATTGATAATTAAAATAAGATAATTCTTAAGTATTCCTGAAAGCTAGTGGGAGTATTATGTTTACTGTCTTAAATCATATATGTTGGATAACATATAGAAAGTAACATTCTATATAAGTTAAATGTTAAGACTTAATTTGGAATGAAACTTCATATAAAAGATTTAGGAAGAAAAACATATAACCTTGGAATGTGTGTTTATTATTATAAACATATGCGGTAAATAAATCTAATAGAACATGATATATCTTAACTATCTATAAAGGAAGAATGGTCAAAGTGGAAAAGTGGAAAAGTCAAGCAATGTGAAATGTTGAAAATCTTTATATTTGGTAAGTTAAACTAAATTGAAATGTATGAAGACGCTAGGCTGTAACTTATATGAGCTGTAAACTTACATATATCTAAATTAAAAAAACACACACTCTGCACTTTAACCCTTCTCACTCTTTCAAACCTAAAATACACACAACTCTCTTTCTCTCTCTCTAAACCACCGACCGCCGCTTGCATAATTCGTCGCCACCACCTCCACTAATAATTGCATCCCTCGCCAACACCATGAAAAATGGCCATCACTACCAGTTTGTTGGATCTATAGATCTGGCTGATTGTCCGCTACTACTGCCGCCACCCTCATCGGAATCCGCCGCCACCACCACCACCACCGGTTTCTTTGAATATATCGATATAACCGGTTTTGGTTTAGGTGGTTTTCGTTTAGGTTGTTTAGGCTGGTGGTTTTGGTTTCGGTCTTAGGCTGGTGGTTTTGGTTTTGATTCAACCGGATCTGGTTTCTTTGCTTTTGGGTGTTCTTGGCTAACATCTACCCGAATCTGGTTTTTTTCGTTTTGGTTTATGTGGGAGATCAGAATTCTTGGTTGATGATGGTAAATTATTTAGGAAATGAAATATTTTGAGGCCATTTTTCTTCTTTATCTTTTCGTTTCTTTGTTATTTTGTTTCTTTTGTAGATGATCTTTCGATTTACAAATATTTCGAGTTATAGTTCAATAATTTTTTTGAGGCCATCAAAGTGTTAATTAAATATTAATGGACGGTAGTGATGGTCCTTGGTTTGAGCAACAGGATGTGTTATTCGGTTTAATTTATTGATAGGAAATATTTTGGGTTTGAACCCATATGTGTTTGAATCCTTCTTTTTTTGTTTTTTGGATTTTACACTTGAATCTTTATATGTGGATCTAACTTTGGATGTGATACATACTACTTTGGTTGTGATAGATACTGGTTTGAACTGAGGTGGTTTTATTTGGATTTGATCTTTGGTTCTTTTGTTCAAGTTTATGGCTTTATTAAATTAGCATCCATAAAACAATTAGTTTCGCTCTTTTATTTGACATACATAAAGTTTTAAGTGAAAATTACAAGACAAGACCGTCTCTATTTGCTTACTAAACTTCTTTTGTTAAGGGAAAATTCATCCTACGCTTTTTAACCGGGTTTTAGTGCAACCCTATACACTGCTTTTGATATTTTAGAAAGAGTTAATTTCATAAATGGTCCCTGTGGTCTGTCGGATTTTACGGGTTTAGTCCTTAATTTTTTTTAACGGATCCAGTCCCTGTGGTTGCGACCCATAACGGTTTTGGTCCCTGAGACAAACTGTCGTTAGTTTTTTCCGTTAGCTAACGACCGTTTGCAACAAACATTTGCACCGTTAGTCCTTTATACTAACGACCGTTTATACTTGACTCAAAATTTCAGTTTTTTTCCTAAAAAAATTCAAAAAATAAATGGTTTTCAACTTAAAAAAATTCAAAAAAAAAAAAAAAAAAAAAAAAAAAAGTTTTCAACTTAAAAAAATTCAAAAAAAGAAATGTTGAAAATGGTCAAATGTGAGATAAATGTAAAAAACAAAGTGAATATGGAATGTCAACTTAAAATAAAGACTTGCAAAGTAACTTACTTATACTACGTATTAGGTAAGTCAAACTCAAGTGAAATGTGGAATTGTAACTTATATTTGGTAAGTCAAACTCAAAAGGAAACTATGACTTATAAATTAAATGGTTTCCTAATACACGATTGAGTATGTAGTAACGTAGTAAAGTTGACTTGAAACTTATATGTAGTAACGTAGTTAAGTCTTGAAACTTATATGTAGTAATGTAATAAAGTTGACTTCAAACTTAGTAACGTACGAATGATTTGATAATTAGTTGATTATATGTAGTAAATATAGGAATGATTTAAATTTCGAAACTGCCAATGCCAATGTCCATTGTATGCCAATCGTGTAGAAAAAATAATGCTTTATAAATTTAATACTTTCCAAAACATATTTTATATAAACACCATAATCCTAATTTTCATTTTCAAATTTGTGCTAATTCATAGAAGTAGATGGAAATGGAAATGAAAAATCAAACAAATGTTTTTATACTTGTAGTATTTTGTTACACTTAACCAAAATTTGTGCTAATTTTCATATTAGAACACGTTACACTTAACCAAAATTCATAACTGATGTAATTTTTTTTCTTATCAGTTTCACTAAATGTTTTTATATGTTCTTTGATATATGTTAAGAATTTTTGCTTGAGTTGAATTATCGCATGTTACAACTATTTGCAATTACATTTTCATCTTTTCACGTTCTATTTTGAACGTTATACAAAACACTTACCACAATATCGCATATCGTTAATTGTCTGCCGTTAGGAATTTCTGTTGCTATGCATGGGTACTCCTCTAGTTATTTAGAATGTCTAAATAAATACATATCTTTTAAATAAGATAGAACATGAATGAAATCTAAGTATGACTCGAAGATTTTTCATGAGCATCGTGTTACATAAATGAATTGTTATAAGATGTTATGACAATGTTGATATCTAATTAAGAGTTATTAGATAACTAGTGTAATGAATATTCTAATGGAATATGTTTGGATATAGAATTACATCCTCAGCCTGGAACAACTTTCAAATTCTATATATGAACAATTTGTCAATTGTTGTGATAATTGTCATAGCCAACAAACTTGAAAGTTTGAAAGGCATCAAACATTACACAGTAGATATTAAAGTTTACGGAATTTTAAAGAGCATATTGTTGTTTGCATACAATGATGCTAATGAAATTGAGATGACACTCAATATTAGTCATGGTAGGATTTCATCCTTGTTTATAGCCATGTGTACTAGTTATGCTTAACTAAGAGTATAGTTGCATTATACATTAAAAGAATAAGAATACTTTAAACTTTAAAATTGTTTGAAAGTTTGATAATCATAAATTGGTGATTGAGGATGTCACACACTTTATGAAATATTATGTGACAATATCAAATTATTTGAATGCACACATACAAGAACTTCACTAGTTGAATTCTTGAAATAAGTATTCTCAAAATTCTGATAGATCAAAGTTGGTTGATTTATGTCTTGTCAATAAGTATGATTGACATGACTTGAGGCATAATTCATTAACTAGAATTATCATGCATTGATCTATTTAGTATTTGGATAAGGGATGTTAAGCAATTATTATTTACAATGAATTAAAGTACTTGGTGCGTTTGTTTTCATTAATAATAGATTGTATCCTATATTTGCATGTTTAAATCCGTGAATAACTTATGTTATTCTAAATTGTCCGTTGTCACTTAATGATATGGGAATATCTTTAAATCAAGACAAATATGAGTTTTGGTATAATATACTTAAAGTATATTGATGCGTTGTCATACCAAATTCACATGATATTCAATGAATTGAATATAGGACTTATCCTAAACTACATGATGTTACTTTATGGATGTTGTTATTAAGTAAATCATGAATAGTTATCCTCTGACTTGAGATACCAGATAACTCTTATGAATGTAGTGCATTTTGTGGAACAATTTAACGCTATACGTAAGTGATAGTCATAAGGATTGTTTTCGGAATTGTTGCAAAGTTCATAGGTTATGCTTGTAGTTAAGATAGAATTTGTTCCTTCAAATTTATTTTCAAGTTTAATACTGCTGGGCCCCTCATAGGGTTAACAAGATGTTTGTGTGCGCACGCCCAAAATCTTCCCTAAATATGTTCAGAAGATTTGGTAATCTTGCTCAATCACAAACAACGAGAAACAAAATATTTGAATAAAGAATGACTTTAATCCATATCTTTATTTAATGTTGTATTAGTAACAAAATGATAATAATAATGATGAATCATTAAAAGGTTTTTTCAGAAGACCTTACTCGAGATGTACTAGAGGCATCGGTGTGTTGCTAGACGCTAACTGATGTGATTACACTATTAAGATATGTCCAAGTGGGAGCTGTTAGTTTATGGACATAAATTAATAGACGTATGTTAGGATCAAACTCGAGACCACGGGATTGCACACTTTACGTATAAGAATTAAAGATTAATAATTTTATATAAAATGTTATATTTAATTATTAATTACACAAAATGACTAACGACCGTTAGTAATTAATGAAAATTGACTAACGGACAAAGATAAGGACTATGGATGAAAAATAGAGAACAAGAAGGATCTAGAACCCTTATGGGTTGTGAACCAATCGGCTTAGGTGAAAACCCAAGCCCAAACCATATCTTGTTCCATAAGTTTTGTTATCCTATAAAAGCAAGGTCAAAGGTTTATTTTTATGATGTATCTTGTACACACATTAAATAAAAATAAAACCAAAATATCATGCTTTTCCTCTTTTGTACTCATCGACATAACATCACAGTAACTAATATGCATGCATGTGTATGGGAAGATTAAAAGCGTTTTGTCTTTTCCTTTAGTTCTGTGTCGAACAACAGCAAACACAAAAGGAGTTTGGTGGCTTGCTTTATGAGATAAGTACCAAAATAGTACAAAATATTTTTTTGGGTCCCCATCATAGTCACTTTTCAAGTAAATTCCCTAAATGGTCATGCGCATCTGCGCAACTCCGCAACCTATCTAATATATTGACACGTGTACATATTCTGGGCCCACACCAACTACCATAACTAACAAAAATACTCAACCTTTGAAAAAAATACTCAACCTTTGTGCTACTCAACCGGCGGCTATTGATCCACGTGCAAAAGTTGTTTGAAAAGTACATTGGAAATGATGCAAGGTACATATGATTAGACTTGTCCTTTGTACCCTTTACTATTACTATTATTTGGACTATCACTTTCACTTAAAAAAAAACGTTACCATCTTCTCCGAGTAACCAACCATTCACTTCATCTTCTCCGATTCTTCTCCGGTCACTTCATCTTCACCGATCACCATTCTTTCTTCCGATCACATCATCTTCTCCGATCATCTTCTCCGATTCTTCTCCGGTTACTCACACCAATGGCTCCCCCTTTTAACCGTGTTGATGTAAGTTTATTATTATTATTATTATTATTAGAATATCCAAATGCCATATAGACTAAAAGGTTAGTTTTTGTGAAGCAAATTGTTGAACAACAAATGTAGAAAGGTAGTTAGGATTATAGTCAAATCTATGAAAATTTAGTAGTAACTTTGTGCGCAGAATAGAAAATAGGATTTAAGTGTTTCTGTTCTTCCAGTTTGTCAGTCTTTGGAAGACTCTGAATGATAGGTATGTACTGTTGGAGTTGTTTTGAAGCAATTGAGTTATTGCTCATAGATTGTTCACTAGTTAGTGTTAGGGTTTGTTCTTTGTAGGTTTAGGTAGCTTCCTAGGATAGTTTTAAAAGTTTGCTTAAAGATTTGGTACACTTGCTTATTTAGAAGCTTTCAATTAAGCCATCCTTTTGGCTGTTCATCTCTGCTGCTGCATGCTGTTCAATATGGGGCTGAGATTGATTGATTAATTGTGATCTTGGGAATTGTTGTTATTGTTGCATGGATTGTTTTAGCTTAATGTGTTTGGCTTAATTGGAATTAGTTAGTTGCCAAATTTTCAAAGAAACCCATTTTGAACACAAAATACCCCACTGTTGGGTTGCAATCCCAATTAGGTATTCATAACAGTGAACTGAGGGTCAAGTAGAGCATGGATTGAGATTATCTGGAAACTCGAGCTTGACTCAACTTAAATTGAGTCGATTTTGAATATTGTTCGAGTAGCATTTTCTAAATCAATGTAGTGGGGCTTAGCCATATAGACATGTCACATTTTCTCAATCAAATGTAGTAGGGCTGAACTTTTTTTCTTGCAGTAGTTAGTTGTTGAGTAAATCGCAGACAATTAATAGACATCATAATATGCATTACATTAATTCACAAGCAAACTCAAGGATACAAGATATACATCGTTCTACCCGACCAATGTGATGTACTTATGTTCATATCCGCACTAGCAAATCAATCTTATTAAACAAGTGTCTTTAATCTGTCAGTGTCAAGTGTATGATTATTGTCCAAAGAGTTCTTTAATTTAATTGCAGTATTCAGCTTATTTACAGCACATATATGGTTTTTAACATACACTACAAATTAAAGAACAAGCTATTTTAGGACTTGAGTCTTCATCAATCACTGATTGCTTCATTTCCTTATGCACGATAATGGAAAAAATGCAAGTTCAGCGTTACACAAGTGATTGAGATATTGAGTAACTCTGCTGTCTGGTATTAATCTTCCCAATAATTTTTTGTTTAGAACAATGAAACCACGATCACAGTCTCATCTTCAATGGGACCTTTATAACAAGTCCAGAAGTTTAGTCAGCCGAATGGTCTTTGCTGTACTTATTCTAGTTAGCAGTTAGCTTTTAGCTTATTTTAAATAGCTTTTCAATAAGCAATTAGGATTTTTATAATTTTCTTAAAATTCTGTTAGGATATCAATGCATTAGATATAAGAAACTAAAAATGCTTCTAATTCATTAACATATCTTCAAATATGTTATTGTTGTAAAAAAATTGTTGGCCCATACATATAATGAATATCTTATATACTTATATACATATAATGAATATCCATTATTTACTTGTCTTTTTTTCTTGTTAATGTAGGCTTATGATGTGAAGTTGAGCATGAGAACGAAGTTACACATCTTGAAAACTATAGGAAAACAGTTGGCATTGAAACCGAATGCTTTGAACTTGTTTAAAAAGAGTGTGTTTGGTCCATGGTTAAATCTGAAAACAGAAGAGCATGACAATCATATGCTCCACTTTTTGCTTCTACACCAGAGACAAATCGAGAACGCCAATACAAACGTCCCTTTTTATTTTGATATCGGACATCATGCTTTGGAGTTTGGTAGGAAGGAATTCTGTTTGTTAACTGGTTTTAAATTTGGTAATATTTCGTTGAAGCATTTTGAGGATTGTGTTTCAAGTTTCCGTGCCCGTGTTTTTCCCAAGATAGCAAAAGTTAAAGGATATGATATACAACCACTTATTGAGACAGATGATGAATTTAAAAAACTATCAGATGAAGATGCTGTCCGTGTTTGTTTATTGTTTGCTTTAGAATATGTTTTTATGGGTGTAGAGCTGAGACACGTAATTCAAGAAGAGTTGATGGTATTAGTTGACGATTTTGATGCATGGAATAATTTCCCATGGGGAGAACGTATATGGAAAGGGTTTCACAATAGTGTATATAA
The DNA here is from genome assembly GCA_021014915.2 of Artemisia tridentata subsp. tridentata. Lineage (NCBI taxonomy): Eukaryota > Viridiplantae > Streptophyta > Magnoliopsida > Asterales > Asteraceae > Artemisia > Artemisia tridentata. Next base: position 110,932,502 of record CP139509.1, on the reverse strand, counting down.
TACAATGCTCAAAAACCGTGAAGCTCATTTGACCAAAATTGCATACGGTTCCAAGCCTCAATGTACTTTGAATGGCTTTGTTTTCCCTCTGAAGGTAAGTAACCTTTTCTGTTCTTGTTAGATAATTAGAATAAGTTAGCATAATTTGAATAGACATTTTTAAAATCATATAATCCTGTAGCATGTGCTGTTGCATTGCAAGCATTAAAATATACAAGTAGGTGCTTAGTTGTCCATCTCCTTTACTTTATTATTTATTGCAATAAATGCCTATTAAATTATTTATATTGCATTTGTTGTTGTTTACACAGATATGGGTATTGGAAATATTCCCCAATTCAAAGCAGTGGTGGCATACAAAGGAGAAGTCCATACCAAGGTGTGTGTCATGGAGTGACGGTGTGAAATTGCTAAAAGCTGATCGTGAAAGTTTGTTTTATTCGAGAATCCAATTGAATACACTTGAGCCCACACCAAAAGAGATGAAGACACAATGGTGGAGCTCAAGTGTAGAGTATTTTGAATCTGCCTCGACGGGAACCTCGTCATCTGATATACGAGGGAAAAAAAAGAAGAGAAAAGTGGTGAAAACTGAGACACGTGTTCACACACGTGTTCATACCACACATGTCCGTACTGAAATCCGTAGTGAGGTTGATTGTCATGACTTGGTTGAAGCTTCAGTTGGAGAAAAGCTTGTTGCTATGGAACGGGATATTGGTGGTCGCTTAGCTGCAATTGAAGAATATTTGAAAATTCCGAAGGTTATATACTTATAATCAATACATCATTATTTAACATATATTATTATTTACTTGCTTAACACAATATTTTTACGCAGACATCAAGTGGATCCGCCAATCCTGTGCAAGTTGATGATGCTGTCAATGTTTCTGATCCATCTGATATTGAACGAAAATTTGGGGAACTAAAGAATGATTTTCAGAGACGTATGCTAGCAATTGAGCAACACTTTAAGGTCATATTATCACCTAACATTTATCATACACTCTATCTTATACATTTAATTAAACAGTTAACAAATTTTTTTCGTTATGCAGCCCTCTAGTGGATCTGACCATGAAACAAAAAACAAGAAGACTGTTGATTGCTTGTTGGATCTTGATCATGAACCAAACGACAAGAAGACTGTTGATCATGATCAGGAGGTGTGTGATATTGAATGGTATTTATATTATAGATGTCATAAAAGTTAAACAACTATTTTCACTGAAACAGGCGTCACGTTCTAGTACAAAACTGAAGTCGGATGCTGAGCCGTTTTTGGCACAAAGTGATAAGGTTGAGAATGATAAGCAAATGTTTGAAATTGTTATTCCTGTTTCCAAGGTACATGTTTATATGTCAATAGTGAGCTTATAAAGTCAATACATGTTTATATGAATCTTTTTATCTTTTTAGCTTTTTAAAATAGTGAGCTTATATGTCAATACATGTTTATATCAATGGGTCTTCTTAAGTTTATAAGCCTAAAATAGTGAGCTTATGAGCTTTTCCAACTTTTCAATGAAACAGAAGGATGTTCTTTTGGAAACACAATCAAATGAGAAACTGATTTCTGAAGCTGAGAACTCTTTGGCACAAAGTGAGAAGTTTGATTATGGGAAGACAGGGTCTGAAACAAAAACATGTTCGAAGGTACTAACTTTGATTACTTCTATATGTACTATTTACAGACATTGCAATGAATAAATAATTTAATCAACATTTATTTAATAATATGTTTTTTCTTTAAAATACAAGACTGCGGAGGTATTGGAAGATGTGAATGTTGCAAAGCTGAATGTTGATCCTGAAATATTGGAATCAACTGTTAAAATTCTATTTGAGTCACCGATTAATGATCAGGTACTAAATCATTATTTTTATAATCTATCAGTGAACATAATTTGCTTAGCTCGTGTACTTGTATTTTTACAGAGACTAAATGAACAAGATGTAAGAATGGGTGATTTATTTTTAGAAGAGGAGGAACAACAAAAGTTTAACGATCTAGAGGTACAAGAACTTATGGCAGTGGATGCTCTTATGAATATATATGTTTTTGATTCTACTCCTAAACAGGTAGTCTTATGTATATACTTTTTCAAAAAAAAAACCACTTGAGTGATCTTTTTAAATTAAATAATGTAATCTTTTTTTCCTGATGTTTTTCTTTATTATAGGAAAAAGATAATGAGCTGGACACTCTTTCAAAAAAGACAGATTCAAAGCAAGGATCCAACAATGAAAATGAAAAAGATAATGTCTTAGTTGTTGATGACGAACAAGACAAGGTTAAAGTGATACGGGTACCTTTTGCACGAGATACTAAACTCAGCAAGTATCTTTCTTCACCATACACGAACCTACCTGACTCTACTCCACAGCAGCCTAAATTGCGTGAAAGGACGAACAAATGTAAAAATCTTTATCTACCGTTGACTGGGCCTGATGGTGAAGAGATTCCACCGTGGAATGAGGTGATTTATTTTACTTATTATTTATTTAAAACTTTTAGTTAAATTCTTTGCACTTTACATTTTTTTATCATAATTTTTCAGGATCTAAATCGTGTTAAAGGTGCCTCAAAAGATAGAGTCTTGGTACCTAAAGATATTCTGGCTTATTTGCGAGCAAACAAGAAAGATAAGAAGGAAGGTAAGAAGGATGATGAGAATGATGTTACGGGTTTTTATTTCCCATGGGCAGAAGATGCATGTGTAATGCCCATCTTTTGGGAAAGGTTATTGGGCATCCTTGAAGGGAAAGATGGCTGGCTCTCTTGTACGGTATGTAAATGCGAACATGTTAAATTTTTTCTACAATCTTAAATGCTTTCAGCGTATTTGTAATTTTTTTTTAAATCGCAGCACATCGATCTATGGGTGTTATATCTATGGCACGTTAGACCTGCTAATGCTGACTGGGTGATTGCTGGCCCCTTTTTTAGCACGATGATTCTTAACAAGAGGATGCCTTGTTATTATGCTAACGGTATCACTTATGGTACCCCCTGGTTTGCTGAATCTGTGGAAAAGGTGTGTTTTTTTTTTCTTTCTAAATTGTTAGAAGTAATCTGTAGTTGTGATGGAATATAGAATTAGTATAAGCCTGTTTCAGAGTTCAAGATTGTCGTTTTTCTGTTTTTGGGATCTGGTGGTGGGGTATGCATATGGGATTAGAGCATCACATAGTTATGATCACTTGATTTCTTTTAGTGCTCGAAGGACGAAAATATGATGTACTTGGTCAACTGCATATAGATAATAGCCTCATTGGGTTTTGGGTTCTTGAAATGATATCATACCTCTAGGAACTGCGTAATGGGTTGTTTTATGGTTATGATATCATACCGCTAGGAACTGCATATATTATGCGGAATCATGTTTAGCTATTTGGACATTTTTGAAGATTTTGTGATTCATTGTCATACTGGCTGCATCTTTTTGCGTATCATTGTATCATAGCACATAGGAGTCAGGTCAAGGGAGGTTGGTTCAAAGCAGGGAATGCTACTTGCATACCATATTTGCTACACAGTACTGACCTGTATCAAATTTTAAGGCTTGAAAATGTTAAGAGTTAATAAGGCTTGGTTTTAGCGAAATTGATCTGACAACTATGACTCCATTTTGAACATTTGAATATGTTAAGAGTTAATAAGCTTCTAGTGTCCTGTTTAAACCAAAACTCCCCTGCACCAGGGCAGTTAACCTTGAACCTGTTACAATTCATTTGCCACATCTTGCTTATTCCTTTGGCTTTTTGCATGATTATTGGCTTCATGTAAAATTTTCAAATGACTAATCTTGCTATCTTTTGTCATCATTATTGTAGGTGTATTTTCCTATAAATCAAAATGAGAACCACTGGATCTTGGCAGAACTACACATACGTAGTGGTGTGATAACCATTTACGATAGTCTTTGCCCCCAGCTTCCTTTTATTGAGAAAAGAAAATGGTTGCTTATGATGCGGTCAACCTTTGAGGTTAGAATTCCCAAGTTACTCCAAAAATGTGAGGTGATGGACAGGAAAAACATTGATAAAGAAACATACAACATCACCTTCAAGTATGCCGAGAATGTGCCAAGACAAGGCAATCTATATGGTGACTGTGGTATTTGGGTAATGATCAATTTATATAGGTTGACCCATAATCTATCTTTGAAGGTAGAAAATCCAACTTTGGCAGGTTTAGCTTACAGGGAAAGGTTGACAGATTTTTTCTGGAAGTACAAGATTGAAACAAAAACCAACATTCAGGTTTAGCTTTGGCATTCAAACAATTGTTAACTTAGGCTCAGGTAGATCAACCTCATATGCAAACAATATGTAGTACTAGATTCAGGTTAATTCTCAAACAATTGTTAACTTAGTTTGCAAACAATATGTATGTATTGTAAATTTTTGTAAATTTTGGTTGCAAGTATTTTTGTTGAATTTTTGTTGCAAGTATTATACGTATTGTAAATTTTGGTTGCAACTGTATTGATAGCTTGGTAACCAAAATTTAGATAATACATGCTACTTAAAAGAAACAAACCAACCTAAAGTAAATCAATAAAAATAGATTATGGAGAGCACTTCATCATCAGCTGCAGTTTGAAAGTCGTCATAAACCAACGTAAATTAAAGCAACAAACCAACATAAATTAAAGCATAAAACGATTCCTAAATTACAATACATATGCTAACCAGTTCGTAAAGAAGCTAGTCTATTTGTTCCGAGGAACTCAAGTTTTTGGAAACATACGGGAGAGCACTAGACCCTTCATCATCAGCTTGTTCCGTGGAACTCAAGTTTTTGGAAACATAAGGGAGAGCACTAGACCCTTCATCATCAGCTGCATTTTGAAAGTCGTCATAAAGCATCCTTGGAACAAATAGACTAGCTTCCTTAAAAGGCTTAACATGAGGTGATCTCAAGTAAGCTGGTGATTTAGATTCTTCTTCTTCCCAAGCTATAACCTCTTCCAACGACATAGAGTCGTGCTTTTTTTTTCTTTCACCATGAATTCTAACTTTTTGTTTCAGCTCCTCATCAGACTCATCTGTACACAAGTTTTTATGATAAAAATCAACTAGGTATGCTTGAGGTATATGAGAAACATACACCTCAAGTATACCATGCACCTCAGCCATTTCATACATTTTTTTTACATCCATATCACATTCAACGATAGTCAAACATTCTCCTAGGCTACGTTTAGGCATACAGTAATACCATGCCCAAATATCAGCTTTTATTTTTTCCAACAACAAGTCACACATTTGAGAATATGACAACCTTTTAGACCTAGATAATTTCACCTCAATCATATCTATACATGCATACTTTAATGGATACACGTCAAATACACCATTATGAAAAACTTCAAGAATGAGATCATCACAACTTTGAGACATCGTGTGTAAAAATTGAAAATGTTTATTTGGGTAAATAATGTGTATTTGGGACAATAACAAATAAAGGATTAATATAGTGATCATAATGGATATTACATGTTGGACAAAATATTTACCTGCTGGACAATAGATAACTTTAAACCAATGTCGTGGTCGAGTAGATTTGGGTCGAGTAGCACCAGATGGTCGAGTATCCTATCACTTATTCTTTATGACAATTTAAATTTCACAACTAACACATATTAATTGATCACCTCTAAAAATCCATCATCCTATGGGATGTAGTAGATGAAAATTTAAATGCATATTTATTTACTAAGGTCGAGTAGATTTTGGTCGAGTAGCACCAGATGGTCGAGTATTCTATCACTTATAAATATGAGTTAATAACAAAGGGTATTCCCATCAAACGAAAAAAAAAATGAATTCACAAGAAGATTGGGAATGGGAACAACTTCTTGATATAGACGACTCCGATCTCCGACTTTCCGCCACCACACAAAATAGAGTCTCATCTACATTCCCTAGAGTTGATAATTATGATGAAAACCCTGTTAGGAAAATACATGATCCTGTGGGTATTCAAGACGGTGTGGATGATGGTGTAATGGCGACACAGGATTATGTTAGGAAAGTTATTGAAGATATGGGAGTGGATTCTGATTTTAAAAGTGGGCCATGGGTTAGCGCGGTTGAGTATGTGAAAGCTGATGGTGGGATCGTTATTGGTTGTTTTGCCGATATTAAAAAATTCATCAAGAAAGGGAAACTTGACAAGGTTGTTGCTATTATCAAGTCGTGTACTCCAAATGTGCTAGGTGATCTAACTGTGACATTGAAAGACGTTTCAGGTTTAATCTCGGGTACAATTCATCACAAAGTTGTTGATGATCCGAGGTTTGAAAAGCAGTTTACCGTAGGAGCTGTTTTGATACTGAAAAATGTATCTGTGTTTTCTCCAAAACCATGTGCTCATTATCTTAACATAACAATTAAAAATGTTGTTGAAGTTTTCTCCAAAGATGTAGTTTCTTTAAGCAGCGATGTTGGTTGTAGTGGAAGTGAAATGAAAGTTTAAGAAGTGTCTTTTTTTAATTTATTTTGTTTTTTCTAACGTTGAATGATGTAAACTTGTTACATTTTCTGATTACATCCTGAATGAATACTCTAAAGAAGTTTTTGCAATGCAAGATCTATAACTATAAAAAAAAAATAAAAAAAAAAGGTAAATATGAATTTAAATTTCTATCTACTAAACATGTGAACATAAAATGTAAGAAATTGATATCTAGTTCCTACGCATCGAAGTGTCAAAACTTTCCACCAACATATGGGATATAGTAGATGAAAATTTAAATGCATATTTATTTATTAAAGCTATGACGGTCGAGTAGATTTCACATAATAGTATTAGCCGTTAAAACTTTCCCGCTAAAATTATTGCGCCAAAAAGATGTTATTTATACATACATTTCACATAATAGTATTAGCCGTTAAAAAAAATACACATACACACACTATGGCTGAACTTTCTACTGAAATGATCTTGTTCGGGATACTAACAAGGGTAAATTTCTACTGAAATTTCCACCAACATATGGGATGTAGTAGATGCAAATTTAAATGCATATTCAATTAATGTAAGCTATAACACTTTTTCATTATCAAAATTATTTTTTACAACAAATATTAATTGATAACATTTAAATTTCCACCAACAAATGGGATGTAGTAGATGCAAATTTAAATGCATATTCAATTAATGTAAGCTATAATGGTCGAGTAGATCTTGGTCGAGTAGCAGCTTGTGGTCGAGTATCATAAGACTTTTTCATTATCAAAATTATTTTCTACCAACAAATATTAAAGCCACACTAGAAAGTGCTATCGAAAGGTTGTCAGCAGTGTCGCGAGCCGGAGCCGGCATGTTTTCGCCCGCTGGGCCGAGTGTTCGCCAACTTCAAGTCTTCGCCTTTAGATAACAAAAAGTGTCGCCCCATTAGTTCGCCAAATCTCCGACAGAGAGTTTCGCCTTTTGAAGCGCCAGTCGCGTAGGGCGACCGGGCATGGCCGAGTCTAGAAAGGCTTTGAATGTATCAAGGTTCATATTAGGGTAAAGGAGAGTGAGGGGAAAGGGGTTTTTGCAACTGCCAGATCATCCAATATCGCCCAAACAGACAGGCATGGTTCATGTAGTCAAATGCAACTTCGTGCACTTTGTTGTACATCTGACGGCAGCCGCTTTCGAGGTTCCTTAGGGACCGAATTCAATCTTGCGTAGATTGATGAACAGCAGAAAACCTTCCACTGGCAGTGCGATCGGTGTTTCACAGGAATTTTGCGTTTACTCATGTCAGCATTCTGCACTGTTTTATCTCCAGGTCTTGTCACCAAAAAACCTTCCCCGATTGACGAACGTTCGCTACTGACACTTGGAATAACAAGCTGTGTTAAGGTCTCGTCGCTTCGGGATTCACTTGATGCCCTGATAATATTTCGGTGCCATGAGCTAGACCATTGAGCTATTACGCTTTCTTCAAAGGATGTGTGCTTCAATGCCACCTCCTGGTGTGTCAGTCGCTCATCACTTCCTTTTCCACTAGTGATCTGCTTAGGGACCTTAGCGTACGATACTGGGCTGTTTTCTCAGAACTTTGGATCTTAGCACCAAAAAGTCTGTCTTGTACAATACGATCTAGGCCTGTATTCGGAGTTTCTTTGGGTTTGGTAAGGCGAAATGGGGCACCCTAGCCCATTGAGTGTCTACCTCGGGCATCGAATCATAGCTCTACTGAAATAGATTTCGCGGAAAACCAGTATAATTCCGAATCTTGGTTGGCCTTATCAACCATACAAAGTCATTCCCCGATTTTGCCACATAATCGTGGGTTCGGTGCCTCCTAAGGCCTGTAGAGCTCTCTTCAACCTGCTCATGGCTAGATCGATCGGTTTCGGGTCAAATAGGAAGAACTTAGAAGATTCCACTCTGAAAGGCTAACCTAATGGTTAAGCCGCTGTTACCCATTTCCTCGTTGACCCATCATGCAAAAGGTACGCCGTTAGAGTGAGTGCGCTGACATAAATAGAAAGTCAAGTGCTACTCGCTCCTTCGACTGTTTGGGTTCGCATCGGGGTCTCGGTTCTCATTGCATCACCTAAATAGGGTTTTTTCACCATTTCCCTTCACGGTACTTGTACGCATCGGTCATTGAGGAAATACTTAGGTTTAAAGTAGGGTGGTTCCCCCTTTCTCAGCGTTAAAGCGATCAGATTCGAACACGCCGGTTTTATCTGGAAAGATCGAACCATGGAAAAAGCCGTAACATACAGGCATATCAGACTTGCTTGGCCTAGATCTCCAGACCCCCTGTTCGACAATTCTCACTGTTGCACACGGCCCTTGGACGCTAGAACGAAGTTCTGAAGTTGAAGTTCAACGCCTGGGCTTGAAAGCTTACCTGATTATTAGAGAAAGTTTGGAACCCTAGTTTTGGAGTGTTGGCCAACCTAGGTGCCACGGGGAAGGTTAGACCGTAGTTGGCTCGGTGGTGAGTGATAACGGTGATAGGCTAGGGGAAGCTGATTTCGCTGTTCATGCTCCGCCCCCCGTTTATCTAGGAAAATACCTGGGGGGATTTTACTGACAGTTATCAGATGTTGTTGTTACCCTTGAAAGAATTAAGTACTATTTTTAGACTATTACACAGCTATGAGTATGTTAAAGGCATAACCTATGATCTGTAAATACAGCTGAGAGCTGGATTAGAATGGTTTCAATCATTTTGTTATTTGCCTATTTAAGGATTTTCATAGTGCGAACCCTTTTTTAAAGAAAGAATTTAAGAATCCCTTGCATACTAACGTGGGGTTCAGAATTTTATGGATTAAAACGGCACACTTGACTTGCCCTTAAGACCTAACGCACTTGACTTGCCCTCTATATGACTTTAACGCACCTTGACTTGCCCTCTAACGACTTACCTAGTTAAAGAAACTTAACGTGCCAAGTTAACTTGCCCTTGCCTTTCTGTCGCGGTAAGGTAACTCAGTCAAAAGTCAAGGTGCGTTAAGTCTTAACGTGGGTAAGAAAGGCACCTTACCGAGTGGTCTAATGTAAGCTATAATGGTCGAGTAGATCTGGGTCAAGTAGCGGCTTGTGGTCGAGTATCATAACACTTTTTCATTACCAAAATTATTTTTTACAACAAATATTAATTGATAACATTTAAATTTACACCAACATATGCGATGTAGTAGATGCAAATTTAAATGCATATTCAATCAATGTAAGCTATAATGGTCGAGTAGATCTTGGTCGAGTAGCAGCTTGTGGTCGAGTATCATAAGACTTTTTCATTATCAAAATTATTTTCTACCAACAAATATTAATTGATAACATTTAAATTTCCACCAACATATGGGATGTAGTAGATGCAAAATTTAAATGCATATTCAATTAATGTAAGCTATAATGGTCGAGTAGATCTGGGTTGAGTAGCGGCTTGTGGTCGAGTATCATAAGACTTTTTCATTATCAAAATTATTTTCTACCAACAAATATTAATTGATAACATTTAAATTTCCACCAACATATGGGATGTAGTAGATGCAAAATTAAATGCATATTCAATTAATGTAAGCTATAATGGTCGAGTAGATCTGGGTCGAGTAGCGGCTTGTGGTCGAGTATCATAAGACTTTTTCATTATCAAAATTATTTTCTACCAACAAATATTAATTGATAACATTTAAATTTCCACCAACATATGGGATGTAGTAGATGCAAAATTTAAATGCATATTCAATTAATGTAAGCTATAATGGTCGAGTAGATCTGGGTCGAGTAGCGGCTTGTGGTCGAGTATCATAAGACTTTTTCATTATCAAAATTATTTTCTACCAACAAATATTAATTGATAACATTTAAATTTCCACCAACATATGGGATGTAGTAGATGCAAAATTTAAATGCATATTCAATTAATGTAAGCTATAAGTGTCGAGTAGATCTGGGTCGAGTAGCGGCTTGTGGTCGAGTATCATAACACTTTTTCATTACCAAAATTATTTTTTACAACAAATATTAATTGATAACATATAAATTTCCACCAACATATGGGATGTAGTAGATGCAAATTTAAATGCATATTCAATTAATGTAAGCTATAATGGTCGAGTAGATCTTGGTCGAGTAGCAGCTTGTGGTCGAGTATCATAACACTTTTTCATTACCAAAATTATTTTCTACCAACAAATATTAATTGATAACATTTAAATTTCCACCAACATATGGGATGTAGTAGATGCAAAATTAAATGCATATTCAATTAATGTAAGCTATAATGGTCGAGTAGATCTGGGTCGAGTATCGGCTTGTGGTCGAGTATCATAACACTTTTTCATTACCAAAATTATTTTTTACAACAAATATTAATTGATAACATTTAAATTTACACCAACATATGCGATGTAGTAGATGCAAATTTAAATGCATATTCAATTAATGTAAGCTATAATGGTCGAGTAGATCTTGGTCGAGTAGCAGCTTGTGGTCGAGTATCATAACACTTTTTCATTACCAAAATTATTTTCTACCAACAAATATTAATTGATAACATTTAAATTTCCACCAACATATGGGATGTAGTAGATGCAAAATTAAATGCATATTCAATTAATGTAAGCTATAATGGTCGAGTAGATCTGGGTCGAGTATCGGCTTGTGGTCGAGTATCATAACACTTTTTCATTACCAACCACCCTTACTCATATATATATGGAAAAAAAACAGATTGTAAACTTATATATCAATCAAACATAATGGGTGAACCGGGTATTGAATTTAGTGTATATTTGGTTTATGAAGATGTAACTTTTGGTGTTAATCTTAAAAAAAATATTAGTTACAATCAACTAGTTGCTATTGTGAAGAAAAAGTTCAAGCTCAACGATTCGTGCAACATCATGTTTACTTACAAAGTTGGTACAAAGTGTGTCCACATAGTAGACGATGATGATGTGAAATTTTACGTTAATGAAATTTGCAAAGGGAAAGGTACGCCACATACCATTTTTATTAAAAAGATTGAACAATGCTTTGTGGAAAATCCTTCTTCTTCTAAGTCTTTCGGCATCGATATTAATGTTCCTTTATTTCCTAATGATTTAAACGCACAATTCAATGTTTACAATGATTCACAATTACCCAAAAAAGAAAATTTTCAGCCTCAAAATTATTTAAACCCACAATACACTATGCACTATGATGCACAATTACCCAAAAAAGAAAATTGTGAAAATCACAATGATTTTATTGAAAACGACCATTATGAGCATGATTGGCAAATGAATATGCTAAAATACATTCATAAACCACCAGATCCACAACCTATTATCAAAACCCCAACAAGCGAAAATGAACATGGTAAATGTATCTTAAAAACGGGTGATAAATTTGATAATAAAAAAGAATGTATGAGGGCAATTGGTCGTAAAGCTCTTTTAGATGGTTATGAATTTAAGCCAAGAAAATCAGACACGCTACGGTATGATGTAATTTGTGTGCATCCTGGTTGCAAATGGAAAATAATTTCATCTAAGTGCAAATATAATAGTCAATGGGAATTAGGAACAGTAAACGACCATCACACTTGTTCAAAAACAACAATAGGTATGTATCACCGTAATGCTTCGAAAAATTTGTTGGGTCATTTACTAGTACCTAAGTTCAGAGACCCCAATCGTATCTATAAGGCAAAAGACATAAAAAATGACATAAACCAAGAATTCAACGTCGATATTAGTTACAAACAAGCATGGAGATCAAAAAATGTGGCGTTGGATACTCTTGAAGGTTGCCCAAAAGCATCTTTTGCACAATTACCTGTTTTTTGTCATAATTTAGAAATGACAAATGAAGGTACTGTAACACATATTGATACTGATGATGAAGACCATTTTAAGATGGTTTTCATAGCTTTTGGTGTAGCGGTAAGCATTTATATATTAATTAACATTTAAATTTATCTTGTAACTGTTATTATCATATAACTAACCGTTTAAAACCTTTAATTAGATTCGAAGCTTTTTGTGCCATATGCGACCATTGTTAATAATTGATGCAGCTCATCTTAAAGGCACTTACCTTGGAACAAATCTTCTGGCAGTTGGAATGGATGGGAATAATCAAATTATACCTATTGCGACCGGTGTGTCTCAGGGTGAGACTTTGGAATCGTGGACATGGTTTTTGTCCAAATTGAAAGAATGCATAGGGGAAGATCCAAGGTTAACTATCATATCTGATCGACATGTATCTATACAATCTGCATGTCAATCTGTTTTCCCGAATGCATTCCATGGGCATTGTTGTAGGCATCTCATGATGAATTGTAATTTGAAGGGAAAAAAGATTAGGGCTTTATTTTGGAAGATGTGTAAAGCTTACACACCCGATGAATTTAATTTGGCGCTAGCTGAACTTGGTGGCAAAAGGCCGGATGCTTACAACAAACTAATACAAGCTGGCGTTGAAACGTGGTCTAGGGCATACTCCGCTGGTAATCGTTACAATTACATGACGTCTAACAGCGCAGAGTCAATCAATTCGTTAACAAGAAATGTCCGAAGAGTACCCATCACTAACCTTATGGAGTGGTATAATCGGCTTGTCCAAGAGTGGTACTGCAATCGTCGGGAGAAATATAAAGGTACGATTTTTGTTTTGTTTGTTTTTTTTCATAAATAAATATTTTGCATATTTAACGTTATGACTACTTATTAATGAATATTATTTTATTCAGATGCAAAATTAGGTGAACTAAGTGATTGGGCAACTGCAAAAATTCAGGACCGAATGATAAAAAGCACTAATTGGATTGTGGCCGGCATTTTTGTCAACAGGATGTACGAAGTCAATGATCATCGAAAAATCCATACGGTGGATTTAGACGAACGTACATGCACATGTAACAAGTGGCAAATGTCTGCCTTGCCTTGTGGTCATGTTTTAGCGGCTTGTAGAGTTATGGGAATGACGGATTTTAATCATTTGGCAAGCGACCGGTTTCAGAAAACAGAGCTTAAAGCTACGTACATGGGTTTGGTATTTCCTGTTGGAGAAGTTTCCGGTTGGCAGTGTCCTAATTACTTGAAAGTTGTTAAACCACCAGTTATGGTTAAACCCCAATCTGGTAGACCGAAGAACAAAGATAGGGTTAGATCTCAAGGAGAGGAACCGGTACCAGTCAAGTGTGGAAGGTGCGGAAATCTTGGACACACCCGACAAAGTTGTAGAGAAACATTGCCAAAGAAAAAAGTAAGTTACACCTCTTTTTTTTTATAGTTTCATTCCTAAATTCGTAAATTGACTTGGACAATTTTTAGGCAAAGGTATCTGCTAAAGCAAGATCACAAGAAGCACAACCACAAGTGTACTCACAACAACCACATGCACAATTCTACTCACAACAAGCAGAAGCACACTCCTACTCACAACAAGGAATGCCAAGCTCACAAGAAGGACAAGTCTACTCGCAACAAATTTGGCCAGATGGCCTCGAAGCTGTTAATTTAGGTGACCCGTAGGGTGGGATACTTTAGATTTTTATATGTATGGTAAAACAGCAGTTCGTATCAATGAAAGTTGCAACCTTTTCTTTAACATAAGTAGTGTCATGAAACACAGTCAAATAGTCACAGTGAAACAGGTCACAATTGTTTGCAAAATACAAGGACGAACCATTTGCTTGCATCTAGTACACAATTTAAAAACCTACACAAATATCTTGTGTTTGAAAAAGAAATGGGCCATCTGTTCTCGATATGCAAGGGCTGTCTGGACTGGATCTTCAACAGCCAACGGCATCCCATGAGATAACCTGTATAGAGAATAAGAAACTCATAAAATCCATCAAGACAATTCACACATAGAATGCAGGGCAGATATATGTCCAACAGGTCCAAATTGGGTAGATGCAAACAAACTAATGCAATAGGGGCAAATTGGGTAGAACTGAGTTTTTGATCTACATCAGTATTGTTTTTATGAAATCCTACCTAAGCTGATTAAAATCTCCAAATTAAGAACATAGATGCAAACAAACTAACCTGTAAAGAAATAAGCAGACAAAGACGCCACAATCACCAAATATCCCGCCCTGCTTCGGGATGTTATGTGCATTCTTGAACTTAATGTTGTATTCTAGGGGATTGATTCCTTTGCTTCCAAACACATCAGTATGCTCTAGAATTGCCGGAAGTTTACACTCCAAACACCTTCTCATATTCAAATACCAAGGTCGAGTTTCAGGTTCATGATAGCCTTCACTATCATAGAATGTAACAAGTCCAGATTTTATGTGAAAATGCGCAAGCGACCAATGTTGCTTGGGTTCATTTATCGGAATGAAGACCTACAATGTTTACGAATAAAATTTATATAATCCACATAATTAAACCATTAGATGATAAAAGATGGGTCTACCGATAAATACCTGTTCCACATTCTTCCATGCAATTGGGTAAATTTCATCGGTTGCATAAAACAGTGGCATTGAGTGTTGAATTAGAAGAGTTAGAAAGTAACAACTAACCATTGACCAATCTGCAGAAGAATCTCTGAAATACCACATGTACCATACCCAAAGATCAATGTGCTGTAGGCAATAAAACACATAGTCAACGACAATTTAACATATAGTTTTACCGAAAAATACATTGTAAATAGATATTTTTACTTACCTCGTCAAGTAACCAACCAATCCGTTTCTCATCACAGCAAAGTAAAGCTTCCCAGAAAGTACGATCCACAGTAATGTCATTATACCAAGGAAACTTGCAACGAGTATGGCTAGAGGTAATCATAAAATTATCCAACTCAAAACCACAGAAGATTTTATCGATACATTTCCATCGTCGACTTGAGTCCTAAACATAACACATTACAAATTTATTTATAAAAGATAATTGGGACAAACTAACACAAACAACAAAAAAAAAAAAAAAAAAAAAAAAAAAATTACAAATGAAATACCTCTTTCCACGGTTGGAGATCTTCACACCTTTCAATCATGAATGGATGAAGGACATTCGTACGTTTTCTTAGCTCATCCATACTCGGGACTTTTAAATCTGTATGTGTACTTTCCAACTGCGACCTCAACACATTAACATACCTCCGCTTGGTTGTTCCACATCGCTGTAGAGCAAGCTTCAAGTGACTTGGTGCATTCAAGACCTTGTTGTAAAAATAACAAGTTGATGAAGCGGATTAAAGCGGATTAAATAAAATTTCATGTCACTCTATACTCAAACAAAACGACTAATGACTGGAATTACTAACCTCTATACTCTTCATTTTATTTTCTTCTTCCAAAATAAATTTCGACCTCTGTTCCCTTTGTTTTGCCTGCCTATGTATCTCAGCCGCTTGCCTTTCAGCTTTCACACAACCATCCTATAATTACATTAAAAATATGTTTGTTAGATATATACAATTTTAATTCGATAAACAATTTCAACAGCTAAGTGTTTACCTCAGATAAATCTTCGTCAGATAATTCGTCAACGTTAACCACACCGTTCTGATAAAAGTTATAAAACAAGTTATGAAACAAGTTATAATGCAATAATAAGTAAAAGTTATTCAAATCAGTTACCTCATAAGCTTTCTGTGATAGATAATCCAAATTATCCCATTCGTTTCCAGCGTTTTTGTTGGATGTTCTAATAGGCGAATTAAAAAGTTCAAAGAATTCTCCATCTAAGTCACTACAATACTCGTCACCCATATCACAATACACATTATCCTGTAACGATAATGTAAACACCTTGTCTTAGTAAACAACATTTTTTTTATCTAGTGAATGACAAGAAAACGCAAAACACTTATATACGTAGGATTTACCTTTTGAACAGATGTGGTAACTTTCTGCTCCGGATGTGCGCCTTTTGTTTTCCAAGTAATATACTGCATAAAAAAGTATTTTAAAAAACATGATAATTAGACATGAATTAACTAGGCGCATATATATAGAAAAGGGATTCTGTCAACACTAACATGTATAATAGACTCCATTTTGTAGACGCGTTCCTTCAAACTCTCAATCTCTTTAGGTAGAATCAACAACCTCTCGCACAAATGCTCCAAAGCCTTAACCCGAAACCCACAATTACAACTCTGCCTAACTGGATGTGCCTCTCTGTCATTTACCTTACTCCGAGCTGATGATAATTTTTTAAAATAATCACCAACAAGCCCCCGCATTGAACAGGTGGAGGAGCTCTCGGTGTGTACCACTTAAAAAATTTTTGGCTTTCTCTAAACCATTTTGATAGGCCCTCAGCATAGTTAGGATATATTTCAAAGTTTGGATTTTTGGCCTAAGGAAAATATACAATAATTGTTACTAAAAGCAAATAAAATTTAGTCAAAAAAAAAATATATAATAAAAATAAGTATTAAGGTGAGAAGGCATTAACTGACCTGAGGAAATAGTTGACTGTATACCTCCCATTTTTGAAATGGATAATGCTTCGACCAGGCACAGCCTCTCGGGATCACATCAGGATCCTTACTCCACCAACGATCTGTCTGAGATGAAGACTCCAGAATCCATATCTACAAACAGTAAATGTAAAAAAGTCAAATTACAAACAATTTTTTACAATGAAATACATTGACAAGTGTTTGCCTAAAAATGCTAACCTTGAAACACAAGATAAATCCAGACAATGAATACGATGGAACAAAGGTTGGGTCTTTTTCCAATGCTTTATGGTGAGCATTCTTATGCTTAGAGTTAACATTTAAAATGGCATCGTATAACTCACGCCAGATGTGTTCTCCCCAGGGAAACTCATTCCAAGCTTCAAGATTATCTACCATTCTTAGAAATACATCTTCAACAACAGATCCTAACTCACGACCCATAAACATAACTTCCAAAGATAACAAAAGACAAACTCGTATCGAGTCTTCATCTGATAGTTTCGTAAAACGCTCTTCATCCTCAATCACAGATAGAAGATCTATGTTTTTAACATACCTGCCTATCTTCTCCGGAAATACTCGATCACGAAAACTGATATCACCCTCCCTAAACTTACGGAAACTGACAATCCCAAACTTAAATCCAGTAATGAGGCAAAATTCACGACGACCAAAGTGAAGCAAATGTTCATTAACATCGTATATGAGTGGCAAATCATAATGTTCATTATCAGAGAAGACTTGCTTCTGAAGCATGTAATGGATAAGATCCTCCTCATTGTCAACGTAAGTCAAATCAAGCCACGGCCCGAAACATGTAGACCTAAACAATTCACAACGTTCCAAACCTAGTCTGTCTTTGATTAACGGAAAGTAACTGAGTTTGCTTCTAACGTGGACCCTCGCATGATATTCCTAAATTAACAAAAAAAATCAAGACAAAAATAACCAATGCTGTTTCAAAAAACTAGGTTTTAAGCTTTCTTGTTTTTGCCTTTCTAAAACTCTAGTCATTTTCTGGTGTTTCAGTGCAGGGAAGGCATGGAAGCATAAAATTGGTGGTTGCTTTGTTTCGACACTTAACTGCTTATGGTTATGTAACTTCATAAACGATAAAATAAATGTACTTCCCATTTGCTCATTTGGAGCAGTTATTGATTTATGAAACTCCAATAAGCACTTGACACTAGACTTTATGAAAGTCCAATAAGCAGTTTTCAATAATCCAAATGAATAAGTAGTTGCAAATAAGAAAAATCCAGATGATCCAAGACAGTGTAAAACACTTAAATAAGGTAGTCTTATGTATATACTTTAGAGGTACAAGAACTTATGGCAGTGGATGCTCTTATGAATATATATGTTTTTGATTCTACTCCTAAAAAGGTAGTCTTATGTATATACTTTTTCAAAGGTGGATTTCACAAGTTTAGCTGGTGTATTTTAACTTGTAAAAAGTTCAGGACTTAATTGTGAAAACTAAAATCATGAAAATTCTTTGAAAAACTGACTTTCTGCCTAAACTATGAAATTTGACTTTTTGTAAGTTAACTCCTAAGTTGACTTTACTTAAATTTGGAGGGTCCTAGATTACTAAATAAGTTGTTATAAGCTACAATTGAACTGATTTAAGGTATAATACCTAAATATACATGCTCCTATATGATTATGCTAATCAAAAACCACACAGTTAAGCAGTTAAAAAGCTTTTTAAAGCAACTTTGACTTTTTAACTAATAGACTACTTATTTTATGTTTCCACTAGTCTAAGATTACCCTAGGAATAAAGCCTAAACTGATTTTAACCACTAAAAAAGAATAGGTACCAAGCTAAAAGCTATTGGAAAAAACTAAAAGGTACTGAGATGACTTTAAATAAGCTAAGGGTTTCAAGAAAAAGATGGAAATAAGCTGTAAAGCTCTCAATAAGCTAGTCTAATATCCTACTCAGAACCACAGATTTGCAAGCAACTTTGAAGGCAATTTGAGCTTATGAAATAAGCTCAAAAGCTCAAAGTGAATGTTGGAATAGCAAGTTGGTCTGGTGGGCTTCTCAAAGAACCAAGAGGGGGTGTGTGGGGCCCACATGAGGTGGTCTGTGGGACCCACCAAAGTGGTAGCAGTGGTGGAGAGCTGCTGTTGCAGCAGTGGATGTAGTGCCCCGCAGTCAACTTTGAAGGGGTGTGGGGCACACATAAAAAATCACAAAAATGTAATGATGGTTGATTTCTAAAGATGAGGTGGAGGGCTTCAATTCCTGAAAGTTTCACAGCTTGAAACACAACACAAAATTCTCAATAATTCTTGCAATTTTTGGATTTACTGCATAGGAGCAAATTTTGACTTTTCCCATTTTTGGTCTATTGTTGACTTTTGTGAGATTTGTTTGATCCTAAATGATTAAATAAGTAATACTAAGCTATTTAGAAACTAGAATAAGCTATAACAACTAGTTATGCAATGAAATGGTGAATTATGCACCCTAATACTCCAACAGTGAATGAAATCAAGAATCTTAAACTTGATCTTGACTTTTATCAAAGGAATTACTAGTTTTTATGCTAGAACTAACTACATAGGCCTAATGAAACCTGTTCATACACAGAACAACAACAACTAACAGCTAAATTACCTAAATCTCAAACCATCCAAACACCCCTTTATTCTAACTGCTAACACTAACTAGATTAAGACCACTAACTGCCAAACAAATGATTAAACTAACTCACCTAACTATATTAAAAGCTAAAGGAAC
Organism: Artemisia tridentata subsp. tridentata; assembly: GCA_021014915.2. Lineage (NCBI taxonomy): Eukaryota > Viridiplantae > Streptophyta > Magnoliopsida > Asterales > Asteraceae > Artemisia > Artemisia tridentata. Next base: position 110,912,844 of record CP139509.1, on the reverse strand, counting down.
AGAAAAATTCAACAATGAGCAGCAAGAACATGTGAATCATTAGTTATGCTATTTGGATAGTGAAATCAAGAATTAGACCAACTCAATCTAAGGCCAAATCGAAAGAAACCCAGATTCACAAACTTATTAGGATAATAATAAACCGAGATTCGTTGGGTTTAATTGCAATAAACCCACGAAAATTTGTAAACCCACAATAACTCTTAATTAACAGAGATTCAACATAATAAACCCACAAAAAAATCAAAAATATAACGTACCAATGGTTTCATTGGAAAAATTGAAAGAATCAAAGAATTATTTTGATGAGTTTCTGGTAATGTGTGTTATTCATTTAAATTTTATGAATACAAATTTTCTGAATAAAAATCAAATACAAGAAAATTAAATAAAATCAAAAAGTATTTTTCTGTACCTTCCCAATAAAGATGAATAGTCATTTCAGCTGCTGGGTTGAGTAGCCGCCGGTTGAGTAGCCGGCGGTTGAGTAATTCTAGCAGTTGGTGTTTGCCCCAAACTATATGTACACGTGTCAATATATTAGATGGGTTGCGGAGTTGCGCAGATGCGCATGACTATTTAAGGAATTTAATTAAAACTTGACCATGATGGGGACCCAAAAAAATATTTTGTACTATTTTGGTACTTATCTCTTGCTTTATTTGGTTAATTGGTTTTGTTTCCTTAAAACAAAATTGTTTTGTGTATTATTTAACTAGTATTATTTTAATTCATTATAGTACATGTGTACAAGAATGTGGTACTAACACATTATTGTTAGGATCTTGGATTAAATTGCAAAATCGGTAAGGGGCAATTCGTATAATCCTATAAACCCTAATTAGGGTTCATCACTCCTATTGCACGGTTTGATTCTTGTTCTTGCTAGAATCATCAAGGTACGTTCATTTTAATATTCGGTTAATTATTTATGTGTTATATGTATCATATGCTTCCACTACGTGTTCTTTGATGTTAATTGTTTTTATATATGATGGTCATGATTATATAATTTCAACAGAAATTGCATTAAAATAGGTATAGCCATATAGGTACTGGCCTAGGGGTGTAAATGAGTTGAATAGAGCCGAGTACTGAACTTGACTCGGCTATTAAAACTCGGGTTCGAAACTTGACTCGAGCTTGATCGAGTTTTAATTTCATGCTCAAGCTCGGCTCGCTTTCTAAAACTCAAGTTCGAATGTGTGTACCTATTAAGCTCGAGTTCAATAAATACTCGGCATATTCCACAGTATCCGACTCGCTTAATAATGATATTTAAGTAATTTTATGCATATAAAGGGGTTAACATGTAAATTTATCAAAACTCGATAAGGCTCGTGAGCCGAGTATTCTGAAACTCGAACTCAACTCGGGTATTTTTTGAGTCGATCTTGAATAGCTCATGAGCTGTCTCATCACGTTTACACCACTAAGTACCGCGTCCGATTATAGTAAAAAATAAGAATCCTGGTACCATTTGGTTCGATGTGTCTTCTGTTCAATATCGCTACCATCAAGTTGAACTATATTTCTTTATTTACTTTAACTAAATGTTGTCGTTAAGGTAAACTTAAGTTTGTTTAAAGTTTTTGAGTCTATGGCTTAGGTTGGTTGAGTGTACAATGAAACAAACATATAAACACACAACATGAAGTTTGATGGTTGGTTTGGATACATATGCCATTAAAAGTTAACCTTAGTTGTGTTGTCACTTTGTAGTTGAAAGAAGGATGGAGGAAAAAGGCAATCAAGATTGAGTCTATAAATCCTTCAAGGACATGGGCCACCTTATCATCACAACAATTATTGCTCATCATACAACACGCTAAGTTGCTAACTACATACCACATCATTAAAATGAATTGTATAATTATCATGCAAAAAATAGATCATTCGATAAGTTTACGGGGCGTTGGTTTGTATCAGGGAATCACTATAGGTATGGGTTATAATAATAAGACGGAACCGGAATCGGTATCATTAGTTCAATATGTTGTTTGGATTCATTCGTTTGGGCATGTGTTTGGACATGAGTTAGTGATTATTAAAATAAGCGAGATCGACGCTGGCAACAGAGAATATAGAAGATGAAGTGACAAGGAATCAGATGACCGGTTACGCTCGCAAATAATATCGTTGAAGACATCGAGGAGGAGCACCAAAAGAGATAACAGGACATCAAAAAATCACTAGCGACAAGAGACTCACACGGTTGATAACAAATAAATTATTGACGAGTAACGAACGGAGAACAATGACGTCGTCGACATGGTCATGTATAAAATGGAAAACAACGAGAGCAAATATGTTATATAATGCTTATAACTTAAATTATTACGGAGTACTATAAATTAATGTACCTAAAAAAGTAAAGGGAATCAACAAACACCCCCCATATAGTCTGCTATGGAGAAACCCTGTGTATTAAAAAAATTATTAACATAAACATATTTAGGTGCAGTTTGGTTCATGTCTTTCAAGGAAATTGAATGATAGATGCTCAAAATTTGTGGATTTTTTTTTTTTTTTTTAAACGGCGGCATAATATAAAAGCTAGCAAACACTAGCAAACCAAAAAATTACAAAGAATAATGAATATCAATAGGGTTTCCTAACCAATCCATCCATCTAAATCTACACTTAGGATTTCTAGATGAAATCCACAAGAAGGATTGATGAACAATAGAATCTCAAATATTCGCCTTCTTAGGTTTAGGCGTCGAAAAGATCCGAGCATTACAAAAGTTCTAAATAGACCACATCATTGTAGAAGCAATCCCTTCAAGAATGATCCTAACACTTTTCGACATACGAGCATCATCTAACCATGCAAACCATTCCGCAATATTAGAGACCTCCGAAATGTCCAAAACACACCATCTAGCCAATAAACCCCAAAGGTCTTGTGCCATCTCGCACGAGAAAAACAGATGATCAACGTTCTCCACATGCACATTACAAACGGGGCATAAAAGGGAAGCAACATCAATGCCTTTTCTGTCCATATTCGCCATGGTAGGAAGTTTGTCAAGCCTCAACCTCCATATGAAAACATTAACTTTGATAGGAATACATCGCAACCATCTAGTAGACATGAAACTGCCAAGTAAGGTATGTTCGTCTATATGAGTTCGGGCAGAAGCAACTGAATAACTAGATTTATTCAACTCCCATTTCCACCCATCAACCGAATAAGATAGGGCCACATCCCAAATAGCCTGAATCAACTCATCGAATTGATTTGACTCAGCCCCGCCTCTCGGAGGTCTTCTGAGAACGTTGGACCACTCCTCAACGTTAATACGTTGAGCAACTGTACGCATTTTATTCCCATCCAAAGCATAAACACGAGGAAACATAACTTTTAACGGACATCCCCACACCAGCTATCACCCCAAAAACTGATCGAGCTCCCATCTCCAACAGAACGACCACACAAATCCAATAAATCTATACCCTTTTCTTGAAGCTGAGATACCGATCGAATTATAGAATTCCAAGGGCTGTGAGTCGACTTCCCTGCCCTACCACATCCAATGCCTCCATTATGCCCATGAATTTCTTTAATCACATTAACCCACAGGACATTAGAACTAGTTCGAAACCTCCATACCCATTTGAAAAGCAAGGCTGCATTTAACGCAAAAATACTTCCAATACCAAGACCACCCATAGCCTTACTAGCTAAACATGTTTTCCACTTAACCCATGTAATCTTTTTATCATCTAAATCTCCTCCTATGAAAAATCTGTTACGCATGGACTCTAAACACTTCTGTACAGTCATGGGCATCCAATACAACGACATATAATAATTAGGAAGGTTACCTAAAACAGCCTTAATTAGAGATAAACGCCCTCCATCTGATAATAATTTTGCTTTCCACCGAGACATCTTTGATTCGAACTTTTGAACTATATGCTTCCAATTGTCACATCGCCCCATGTTGCATCCAACAGGCACGCCTAAATACATCATAGGCAGCTTTGCAATCCCACATCCAAGAATTAGAGCCATGTTAGAAACTTCCTCATCAGGAACATTAACACCTAAAAGTTTGCTTTTATGCACATTAATTTTCAGGCCAGACACCATAAAGAAACAACGAAGCAAACATATCAGATTGTACGCATTGGAATGACACCACTCGCCTACAAAAATAGCATCATCAACATATAATAAATGGGAAACATTTGTACTACCGCGACCTATGGAAGCGCCTTTAAACAAACCCGTATTCACTGCCTTAGAAACCATAGCATGTAACCCTTCCATAGCAAGAATAAAAAGGAAGGGAGACATAGGATCTCCTTGCCTAAGGCCCTTTAACAACTCAAACTCAGATGTAGGCGACCCATTAACCAAAATAGAAGCCCTAGAATTCTTTAAGCATCCAGAAATCCACATGCGCCATTTGAGACCGAAACCTAACTTCTCCATAATCACATCAAGATAATCCCATCTCAAGGAGTCAAACGCCTTCTCAAAATCAGCTTTAAATACCATGAGAGCTTTTTTCCTCTTACGATACCATGCCATGCATTCATTCAAGACTAAGGGACCATCTAGGATATTCCTACCTTTTATGAAAGCCGATTGTTCAAAGCTAACACAACTCCCTATAACCGTACTAAGCCTATTAGCTAAAAGTTTACCAATAATTTTATATTGGCAGCCAATTAAACTAATAGGCCTAAAATCCGACACAAATTTCGCATCTCCAACTTTAGGAATCAAAGCAATGAAAGAAGAGTTGCATCCTTTAGGGAAACACGCCGATTGGAAGAACTCTCGAACGAACCGCACCACATCATTTTGAATGACCTCCCAAAAAGTTTTAAAAAACTTAAAGGTGAAACCATCCGGTCCCGGGGCTCGATCACCACCACAATCCCATACAGCCCGCTTAATTTCTTCATTAGACACATCACACTCCAAGAACTCTCTTTGCTCAACGGATATCTGATTAAAAGACACATCTCCCATAATAGGACGGGTATCACCTGTACTACAAAATCTATTACGATAGTGATTATAGAATTCATATTTCACCTCTCCTGGATCATCAATCCAAACGCCATTGTTAAGAATTCCTTTTTTAGCACATTGTTGCCGCTTTTTCTTTAACGAACTGTGAAAAACTAGAAAAGGGGTTGAATAGTTTTATCGTTTTAAAATTCTCTTGCTTTGAATACTTAACGTGATTTCAAGATATGCAAACAATAAGCAATATATAACAAGTAAGTAGAGAAATAAACAATCAAACCAAAACACGGATGTTTATAGTGGTTCGGTCTACAAGGACTCTCTTCCTTGCCCTACTCCACTCCTCGAGCCTCTAACTCGAGAGTTTTTCTTCACTAAGAAACAAGCTCCCTTCTCGGCGGAGAAAACATTTACAAAAGTCGCTTATACTTTTTCCGGTACAAAGCTAGATACCGAGTTCTTTTACAAGGGCACAACCACTCCCGACACTCTATGTATTTTAAGGACTAAAATACTAACCGAACTCTACTGAGGTATATGAATGATTGGTACAACAATGATGTGTAAAAAACAACTAATTCACACAGTAACTAATCTAACAAGTCTTGCAACGTTTAGTTGAAGCTTGTAATGCTTTGATCTCTTTGCTACAAAAGAAAGATCACTAAGAATGTAATATGTAATATGAATGGGTTAGTAATGAATGAAAGAATGAATGAATGTTGTTAATGCTAAAAGTGATGAGTAAACATGAATGAGTAGCTTGCTATTTATAGGCAAACTGAGATAACAACCCACGAATTTGGCGGATCCAAATTGAGGGATCCGTCCGTGTACCCCTTTGGTTCCGCCAGAGCCTGACAGCAAATCTTTAAGATCTTTCCCAAATCTATCCAAGATATTACCATATCCAATTCTTTGTGTGAAGATCTAACCAAGATATTCTTAAGATCTTCAAGATATCCTAAAGATATCAATATAATGTATGCAATGATGTCATTGTACATATTCCATTTTAGGAAATAAAAAGTAATATGTAAATGTAAATGTATGTAACATGTATGAGCTAGTGATCATGTATGTAGCATATTATGAGTTTTAAAAGCTTGTAACTATATATGTAAAAGAGTTAACTTATATTTATGTTTTGCTAAAGATAAAGTTTATATTTGTCATTAACAAAATATAGCAAAGATCGTAAAATATAAATAACGTTTTTTGACGATATTTGTATTAACATTCTCCCCCTTTTGTTGATGACAAAACATAAAGTTTATTTTTAAGCAATGAAGTAAATAAAGTGCAAGTCTTTCAAAAATTGTTGATATAAATAATGCCTAAACACGTTATTAATATTTTTCGATATCTCTACGTTTTGATAATCACAAAATGTAAAATCATTAAGCGAAAAAATTATGACGTAAACAAGTATTTAGTTGTAAATATCTATTTTAACAACTCAATCAATTACGGTATGAATAAACAAATGCTTAATGCATTATATGATCAAAGGAACATTTTTTTAAACACTAAATTTTTTATAAAATGTCACAAACATTTTATATCTTTTAGAAAAACATTTTTGGTAATAAATAAAAAGGTTTAATCCATTATAAATTTATGAATTCAAATTTTCAACCAAAAATGGCAAAAATATTCCAGAAAAACCTTCTCCACAAAAAGAAAAAAACTGGGCAACGGTACAGAGGGGCGGCCCCCTTAAATATACAAGGCGGCCCCGTTAATTTTAAGGGGACCGCCCCGCTCCTCCAGCTGTCCAATTTTGCCTATAAATACTGGACTTTCCCTGGACTTTTTCCTCGCCTTTTGCACCCCAAACCTTCTATTCTAAATCTCTTCTAATCCTTTCTAAAATCCTTTGATCATATATTCTTAAGCATTGGTTTCTAAGTGATCCAAGCTTCCACCATCCAAGTGCAAAAGAAGAATACTCCTTCAACATCTAAAGAAGAAGTATTGCAACTTAGTATCATCTTGCTACCTAAGTTGCTTGTATAATCATCCATTCATTTGTGTATAAGTTTTGTATATTTGTTAGATAAGTGTGTGCATATTTGGTTAGGCTAGATTAGTGTGTAAGTATTCAAGTTGTGAAGTTGTGAAGAGGTCAATGTGTGTAAGTAGTGAAGGTGTGAAGAAGTAGAAGAGTAGATTAGTCGTGCTAGGTTGTGAAGAAGTAGTGAAGAAGGTGTGCGAGAAGTTGTGAAGAAGTTGTGAAGAAGTCGTGAAGAAGTCGTGAATAAGTTGTGAAGAAGTCGTGAAGAAGTCGTGAAGAAGAAGTTGTGATATTAGTTGTGAGATTGGTTCTAGCTACGATTAGAACCCGACATCTAGCTTTGTGTCGTTAAGCCGGTGTAAGCTAAAATTGTGTAAGGTTTTCTCCGCCATAAGGGAGCTTGTTGACATAGTGAAGAAAACTCTCGAGTTAGGTGCTCGGGGAGTGGAGTAGGGCAAGGAAGGTGTCCTTGTAGCCGAACCACTATAAATCTCTTGTCTCGCGGTTCGATCTTTCCATCTCTATCTTTCATTTCATTTCTTTACCTTACTTGCATCGCTTATTTATATTTATATTTGTTCATATTGTTCAAGAGTTGAGTTCACATAAATTCGAATCTAAGTTTTTAAAAGTAAACAAAGTTTTCATAATAAAAATTAAAAAGACGTAAAACTATTCAACCCCCCCTTCTAGTTTTTCACAATTGGTATCAAGAGCCACGTCAAACAAGATTTTTAAAATAAATTGTATTTTAAAACTTGAAACGATCTATGGAATCCGAAAAATATTTAGAAGGGCAATCTATGCAAAGACCACCACTATTTGAAAATGATGGTTTTCTTTATTGGAAAAATAGATTCGAAACTTATGTGAAATCAAAAGATCTTGATCTTTGGCATGTTATTACCCATGGTGATTTTCCCCCTATTCAAAATAATCCTATAACTAAAAGAGATGAAATTGTACCTTTTGAAAAACAAAATGATGATTTGAAAAAGAAACTAGCAAAAAATAATGAGGCTAAAATGGTTATTTATAATGCATTACCACGTAAGGAATATGAACGAATTTTTTTGTGTCAAACCGCAAAAAAAATTTGGGATTCTCTATTAATCACTCACCAAGGTAATAGTCAAGTCAAAGACAACAAAATAGATCTTCTTGTTCAACAATATGAACAATTTACAATTCCTGAAGAGGAATCTATTGATAATGCATTTGCTAAATTTAACACTATTATCACAAGTTTAAAAGCACTTGATGAGATTTTTTCTAGTAAAAATTATGTAAGGAAATTTCTTAGGGCATTACATCCAAAATGGCGCACGAAGGTCACGGCTATTGAAGAATCGAAGAACTTGATGACGTTATCGCTTGATGAACTTATCGGCAACTTGAAAGTCCATGAAGAAATTATAAAGAGAGACTCGGAAACGGTCAAGAGCAAGAAAGATCAAATAAAATCACTTGCGCTAAAAGTCAAAAAGGAAATTAGTGATGATGACGATTCAAGTGACGATAGTGAAGACGAAGAATATGCAATGGCCGTAAGAGAGTTCAGGAAATTCTTTAAGAGACGAGGAAGATTCACAAGACAACCACGAGATGAAAGAAGATCGCTTCAAAGAAGTAGGAATGATAACTACTGGAAAAGAAAGTGCTTTAGATGTGGAAGTCCAAACCATCTCATTGGCGAATGTCTGAAGCCTCCGGGTTATGTTTACCAAAGCGCTTTTGTTAGTGGAGCATGGAGTGATAGCGACAAAGACGAAGCGGACAAAGCAAAAGACGAAAAATGTCTTGTAGCTCAAGCTACCGATGAAGTATGCCTAGGAATAAATTTGGAGCCTGACGAATGGATTAAGGATAGTGGATGCTCGAAGCACATGACTGGGAATCGCAAGCTATTCTCCTCTTACAAGCCTTACAACGGAGGTAACGTTATTTTCGGTAGTGACTTTCGTGGTAAAATCATTGGCAAAGGTACGATTTCTCAAGACTCTCTAACTATTGAAAATTTTGAGCATGTGGATAATTTCACATACAAATTGCTTAGTATAGGACAAATATATGATAATAAGTGTAGAGTTACCTTTACCGATAGGGATAGCGAAATAGTTAAGGACGGAAAGGTCATAGGTAGAGGAATTAGGAAAGGTGGCGTATATGTCATGAAACTAGGAAATAAACCGGAAGATAAAATATGTCTAGCAACCTTAGATGATAACTCTACATTGTGGCATAGGAGATTAGGTCACGCTAATATGCGACAAATGCAATCCCTAGCCTCTAAGGAATTAGTTAGAAATTTTCCAAACCTAAGATATGATCAACATTTTTGTGATGCCTGTAAAATAGGAAAACAAGCACATGCTAGTCATAAAGCTAAGAACATAGTCTCCACTACTAGATGCCTAGAATTATTACACATGGACCTTTTTGGTCCATCCGCTGTGCGGAGTTACGGAGGTAACTGTTATACCTTGGTAATTGTAGACGACTATTCACGATACACGTGGACTAGATTTTTAAGTGATAAAACCGAAGCCTTTAATAAGTTTGAAATATTTAGTAAAATGATTCAAAGCAAACTAGGATGTTCTATAGTATCTATTAGGACGGACCATGGTCGGGAATTTGATAATGAAGTGCAGTTCGTAAAATATTGTGATTTAAATGGAATATCTCACAATTTCTCCGCTCCTCGCACTCCACAATCAAATGTGGTAGTAGAAAGAAAGAATCGTTCCTTGCAAGAAATGAGTAGAACAATGCTAAATGAACAATCTATCCCACAAAAATTTTGGTGTCACGCCGTAGATACATCAACATATATAATAAATAGAGTTTCAATTAGACGAATATTAGGAAAAACCCCATATGAGCTATTAAGAGGTAGAAAACCTAATCTAAATTACTTTAGGGTATTCGGGAGCAAATGTTTTGTTCTCAATACAAAAGATTACCTTACTAAGTTTGACCCTAAGTCGTACGAAGGAATTTTTCTAGGATATTCACAGAATAGTAAAGCTTATATAATACTTAATAAACACACTATGAAAGTAGAAGAATCATTGAACGTAACATTTGATGAAACTCCACCACCACCTAAAACATTGCCTCTAGAAGATGATGACCTAGTTGAAGAAGAAGCTATTGAGGTTAGTAAAACTAAACCCTTAGGTGATGATAATGAAAATATAACGCTAGGAGAAAATGAAATAGTAAATATTAAGGAATCAAAATCTCACCCATTAGATAATGTAATAGGAAACCTAAATCAAAGAACACTTAGATCACAAGCTCAAGATAAAAATAACTTCTTTTGTTTTCTCTCAACAATAGAACCAAAGAATATAAATGAGGCTTTAAAAGATGAAAGTTGGGTAATGGCTATGCAAGAAGAACTAAATCAATTTAAGACAAATGATGTTTGGGAACTAGTCCCAAATCCCATGAATATGACCATCATAGGAACTAAATGGGTATATAGAAATAAGTTAGATGAAAATGGAATTGTTACTAGGAACAAAGCTAGGTTAGTTGCCCAAGGTTATAATCAACAAGAAGGAATTGACTATGACAAAACTTATGCCCCCGTAGCTAGATTAGAATCTATAAGAATACTCATTGCCTATGCATGCGCCCTAGACTTTAAGTTATTTCAAATGGATGTGAAAAGTGCATTCCTTAACGGTTTTATCAATGAGGAGGTATACGTGGCACAACCTCCAGGATTCATTGACTTCGCAAAACCTGATTATGTTTATAGACTCAAGAAAGCTTTATATGGACTCAAACAAGCTCCCAAGGCTTGGTATGATCGATTAAAAGCTTTTCTTATTAAAAATGATTATTCCATGGGAATGGTAGATAACACTCTTTTCACGAAAAATAAAAGCCCAAATCTCATCATTGTCCAAATTTATGTCGACGACATTATATTTGGATCGACTTGTCAGGATATGTGTGATGAATTCGCCAAAATCATGCATGATGAGTTTGAGATGAGTATGATGGGTGAACTAAATTTCTTTCTAGGATTACAAATAAAACAATTAGAAGATGGAATATTCTTTAATCAATCTAAGTACATTAAGGAAATGCTTAAGAAATTTGGACTAGAAGACTCTAAGCCTATGAAAACACCGATGTCTATAGAAGTAAAACTCACAAGAGATGAAGAAGGTGCGTCCGTAGAAATCACTAAGTATAGAGGGATGATAGGTAGTTTACTATACTTAACGGCTAGTAGACCGGATATCATATTTAGTGTCTGCCTTTGTGCTCGCTTTCAAGAGGATCCCAAAACGTCTCACCTAGAAGCGGTTAAGTGTATCTTCCGATACATTAAAGGCACTATACACTTAGGATTATGGTCTCCTAAGGGATCCGGCATAGAAACCATCTTCTATGCGGATTCGGATCATGCGGGAGACTACGTGGATAGAAAAAGCACTAGCGGTATTTGCACGTTTATGGGATGTTGTCTAACATCTTGGTTTTCGAAGAAGCAAACCGCTCTTGCTATTTCTACTACAGAAGCCGAATACGTAAGCGCTGGAAAGGCATGTCAACAAGCATTATGGATGAAACAAGCTCTCGTAGATTATGGCATTAGGTTAGATAGTGTCCCAATTATGTGTGATAACAAAGGTGCTATAGATTTAAGTAAAAATCCCGTTCAACACTCTAGGACTAAACATATAGAAATAAGCCACCACTTCCTTCGCGACAACGTTCAAAAAGGAAACATATTCACTAAACCCCTCAAGCACGAACTCTTTAACCACTTACGTTTAGGCCTAGGAATGATGGAACAAATTGACTGAATTTTCTGCACTTTTGGTAAAATTTTAATCGTCAGATGGGCGGCCCCCTTAATTTTAAGGGGACCGGCCATAGCTCGTCTCCTTGGTGCCCTCGAACGAGGGGGAGTACACATCAAGGGGGAGTTCTCGTCCCGACAAATTTTATTTATAAAACTTGTCGGCATAACCTTTTTGATTCTACAAAAAGGGGGAGAAGTAGATATAAACTCACTAAATACTTGTCTAAAAATTAATTTTTCAATTTAATGAGTTTAGATTTGGTAATCATCAAAAAGGGGGAGATTGTTGATATAAATAATGCCTAAACACGTTATTAATATTTTTCGATATCTCTACGTTTTGATAATCACAAAATGTAAAATCATTAAACGAAAAAATTATGACGTAAACAAGTATTTAGTTGTAAATATCTATTTTAACAACTCAATCAATTAAGGTATGAATAAACAAATGCTTAATGCATTATATGATCAAAGGAACATTTTCTTAAACACTAAATTTTTTATAAAATGTCACAAACATTTTATATCTTTTAGAAAAACATTTTTGGTAATAAATAAAAAGGTTTAATCCATTATAAATTTATGAATTCAAATTTTCAACCAAAAATGGCAAAAATGTTCCAGAAAAACCTTCCCCACAAAAAGACAAAACTGGGCAACGGTACAGAGGGGCGGCCCCCTTAAATATACAAGGCGGCCCCCTTAATTTTAAGGGGACCGCCCCGCAACTCCAGCTGTCCGGTTTTGCCTATAAATACTGGACTTTCTCTGGACTTTTCCTCACCTTTTGTACCCCAAACCTTCTGTTCTAAATCTCTTCTAATCCTTTCTAAAACCCTTTGATCATATATTCTTAAGCATTGGTTTCTAAGTGATCCAAGCTTCCACCATCCAAGTGCAAAAGAAGAATACTCCTTCAACATCTAAAGAAGAAGTATTGCAACTTAGTATCATCTTGCTACCTAAGTTGCTTGTATAATCATCCATTCATTTGTGTATAAGTTGTGTATATTTGTTAGATAAGTGTGTGCATATTTGGTTAGGCTAGATTAGTGTGTAAGTAGTGAAGTTGTGAAGAGGTCAAGGTGTGTAAGTAGTGAAGGTGTGAAGAAGTAGAAGAGTAGATTAGTCGTGCTAGGTTGTGAAGAAGTAGTGAAGAAGGTGTGCGAGAAGTTGTGAAGAAGTTGTGAAAAAGTCATGAAGAAGTCGTGAATAAGTTGTGAAGAAGTCGTGAAGAAGTCGTGAAGAAGAAGTTGTGAATAAGTTGTGATATTAGTTGTGAGATTGGTTCTAGCTACGATTAGAACCCGACATCTAGCTTTGTGTCGTTAAGCCGGTGTAAGCTAAAGTTGTGTAAGGTTTTCTCCGCCATAAGGGAGCTTGTTGACATAGTGAAGAAAACTCTCGAGTTAGGTGCTCGGGGAGTGGAGTAGGGCAAGGAAGTTGTCCTTGTAGCCGAACCACTATAAATCTCTTGTCTCGCGGTTCGATCTTTCCATCTCTATCTTTCATTTCATTTCTTTACCTTACTTGCATCGCTTATTTATATTTATATTTGTTCATATTGTTCAAGAGTTAAGTTCACATAAATTCGAATCTAAGTTTTTAAAAGTAAACAAAGTTTTCATAATAAAAATTAAAAAGACGTAAAACTAATCAACCCCGCCCCCTTATAGTTTTCCACACAAATATAGATTAAACTTGTTTTATGCAAATTTAAAATCAATTTTGCCATTTTAAATTGTATGAAATGTATGATGTATGAGTTGAATATGATCTCCCCCTTTTTTTTCGAAACAAAAAGTGGAAATTCAAAGCGGAATGTAGTGTATGGCCCTTGGTTATTACTCCCCCTAATTGGAGTGCCAAGTATGGATTTTGAGTGCTTAATAGCTCCCCTTTGGACAATACTCCCCCTAATTGGAGTGCCAAGTATATGATGCTTGAATGAAGAAATCTACAAAAACAAAGGTTAGTGCTTGATAAGCTCCCCCTTGATCAATACTCCCCCTTGTTAGGGTGCCAAAGTATATGATTCAATGATGAATGATGCTACAAAAATAAAGGTTAGTGCATGATTAGCTCCCCCTTGATCAATACTCCCCGTTGCTAGGGTACCAACGTATATGATGCAAGGATGAGAAATACTACAAAATAAAGGTTAGTTGTAGATAAGCTAACTAAGTAATATGATGCATGAGTAATGAGATCTACAAAGGTTCAACCAAGAATAATAGTTCAACCCATTTAACCAAGTATGGTAGTTCAAACCAAGCACAATAGTTCAAACCAACCATATAATGCACAAAAAGTGATCACACACAAGCATTAACAAACATCATTCATTGGAAAATTATTTGTGACAAAAGTCACAAATTTAGATGTTACAAAGGAGATGAAAAAGGAAACTAACTTAGAAAGAAAAATAAAAGTCCTAAAAATCCTATAAAAGAGAAACAATTCTAAGAGAAATGAACTCCTACCATCTATTGTGGTGGGTGTGAAAGAGCATTGAGGCGCTCTAGGATATGGTTCAAGATGAACCTCATTTCATTTTGTAACTCATGAACCAAAATGTTGGTTCGTTGAGTGAGATGGGCGGTTCGCTCACACATGGAACAACCATGGCGAAGGAAGTTGGGTGGAAGGTTTGGTTCGTTTGTTGGCGGTGGTGGTGTTGGTTGGTAGTTTGATGGTGGAGGCGGTGGTGTTGGTTGATGGTTTGTTGGTGGAGGTGGTGGAACATAAGTGGGAGACATGATGGATGCAAGCAAAGTGGATTATAAATCCATTGCTTCATTTAGGTGGGAATCCACCATGTTTGAAAAGGCGTTGAGGCGATCAAGTTCCTCATTTATTTCGCCTTGAGTTTGTGGTTGGTTGATCCACATTGACTCATCAATGGCTTGGAGTGTGGATGTTGGTGAGAAAGGTTGAGGTTGAGGTTGTTATGGTGGAGCTTGATCACGGTAAAGAGGACCGTGAATGTCCCTATAGATAGGGTGGAATAGGAGTGGTTCTTGTTGGGAAGGTTCTACCTCAAAAGGCATTGGTGGTGGATTGGTGGACCTAGGTGGAAGGTCTTCCAAGGTTTCTAGATAGGGATGTGGTGAGGTTGGTGGAGTTGCAAACAACTCAATGGGTTGGAGTTTGGGTGAATGAGGAGGTGATGGTGATCTTGTCACTTGAGATGGTGCGGGTGGTGGTGTGGTAGCCATTATTGGTGTTTTAGTGGGTGGTGGAGTGGTGATTATGATATGGGGTGGTGTTGGAGTTGATAAAGTAAGGAAGTTCTCATTTGTAATGGGAGATGAGATGTTCAAAGGTGATGATTCTTCGGATGAAGAGTTGAGATTAACAAAACAGCAAGGTCTAACACTCATTCTTGCTGTTCTTCTGTGTGGTCTGAATGTTGAGGAGTTGTTAGATTTAGGCATTGTGAGGGAGAAGGTTGCTTTGAAATGCAGAAATGTTGATTAGAAATGATGGTGAAGATGTGAGAAATGATCAAACAAAAGCTCCTAATTTATAGACTCCAAGGTTTATGGAAGAGTGTGTTTGGTTGTGATGTTGATCCATAGAAATATGTTGGTTCCTAATGATTTGGAAGAAGAAAAGAAGCTAGTCATATCATCAAAGTCAATCCAATAAGATGGAGCTGAGTGAAATGAAGAAGATATGCAGTAAATGCATAAGGGTGAGTGGGAAATCTAATGATGTGATTGATTCACGGATTGCAAGGAACCATTTTGAGGGATCCTTGCTTGTTAGAGAAAGTGTGGGAAACTAGAAGGGGGGTTGAATAGTTTACCGGTTAAAAATTCATTTAAAAATCTTGTTTTAAAAGTTGGCTATTGGAAACTTTGATTCGAACTCTATGTGTAATCAATCAACACCAATATGAACTACACACTAAACTAACTAATATAAACTAATGAAAATAAAGAGTAGAGTTGGAAAGATCAAACCGAAACAGAGGATTTATAGTGGTTCGGCTACGAAGCTCTTCTTCGCCCTACTCCACTCCCCGAGTACCACACTTGATGAACTCAAATAAGTACATTTTATTACCATCATTTATCCTATTAATTTGACTTGTTTTATTATATTATGTATGAGGATTGATACTTAATCGTTTACTTTTGTAATTCTCAGGTAAAAACAAGCATTTGGTGAAACTTAGCGATTTTGGACTAATTATGGAGCAAAACATGCAAGAAGTTAAGAGTCTACTGAAATGAAGAAGATCAAGACTAATATGCTCCAGATGCGCCGCATCTCACTCATTACATACGGCGCATCTCTATTAAGATATCACCAGATACGATCCAAGATACAAGAGGACATGCGCCGCATCTAATCATGGAGTTACGCCGCATCTTCTGGCGGTGTACGAATATTCCTGAATATTATAATCTTGGACCCCACGCGAAGTTAAGTCAATGCGCCGCATCTACTTAATAGATGCGCCGCATCTTCCCTCAGACAGAAACTATAAATACCCCAAGACCAGACGAATTTCGGAGGGCAATAAATTAGATTCGAAGACCGAAGCAGCAGAACCCTAGGACGAATTCAGTCAAGGAGGCAGCACAAGACACACCAAACGAAGATACAAGAGCTGTAAGAAGGTGCTGCATGTGTTTAATTCATTAAGTAGTTTTGTTTTATTGTGTTAGCAAACTTTAATTCATCAGGATTGGTGGCTTGTGTAATGTGACAACGAAAGATTGCACTCCCTTTAATACTTTCTTTCCCATCAATTAAAGTTTATATGTTGATGTCTTTGGTTACTACTTATTAGTGTATTGATAACCTCTGTGTTTATTAGTGGCTTGCGGGCATTTGACTGCGGAAAATAATGTGGCTCCCACGGTTATTACTAAATTGATCACTTAGGAATAACTTTTAGACATAAGTAATCATTAAGGGTTTACTCGCCGATAAGAATAGGACCAACGAGAAAGGGTTAACTACATACACTTCATATAAAGCTATCAATAAAACAAGTGACAATCTACTTAATCATAAGGACAGCCCTCTTATTGTCTCGAGTATTTATCTGTGTACGTGTGTGCTACTTGCTGATTCGTGTCTATTGGTTTATTTTATTATTTAATTGCAAACAAATCGTGCCAGTCTCTCAGGCTGAAACCCCATTGCGTTAGGATATTAAAATACTGATTAGAATAACGAGATAATACGTTCCACTCTTAGTGATCGACACTCTACTTACCATTATATTCATACTGACCGGGTACACTGCTCGTTAAGTGTGTGTGTTATTGATAAGTCGGCTAAATATAAATTTAAAACTTGAGTAGGCATTAAAACTGCTAAATCGCAACGACACATCACGCGCATCAAGTTTTTGGCGCCGCTGCCGGGGAGTGAATTGTTATTATCTGTTAATTTGATTAGTATTTTAATTAGGTTTTTCTTTTTATTAGATTAATTGCATCATTGTATTATTTTGCATATTTGTTGTTTTGTGTGTTATTTGTTTGCTTTTATTTTTGTTTTTGTGTTTATTTTTGTTTGTGTGTTTTAATTTTTGTTTTTCGTATTTTTTCTGTTCTGCTATCGTTGTACTGTGCTAAATCAAACGATACGGCGCATCTGATCTCTCAGATACGGCGTATTGCGTTTAATTTTTTTTTAAATACAACGCGTTTAATTAATTCGATACGACGCATCTTTTCCCCAAGATACGGCGTATCTGTTTTTAATAAGAAATTTTTTTTTAAGCGATAAAGTAATACGACGCATCTGCTTTAGCAGATACGGCGTATCTGTTCTTGATAAAAAAAAATTTTCTAAACGTTAACGCCATACGACGCATCTGCTTTAGCAGATACGGCGTATCTTTTATTTTAATTAAAAACAGTTTGCGAATTATTAAACAGATACGGCGCATCGATCCCTGTCGATACGGCGTATCCTCTGAATCAAAAATCTCGTATTTTTAAACATAACGAAAGTACGGCGCATTAACTTTCGTTAATACGACGTATTTAATTTTAAATAAATATCGATTTTTGATTAATTAATTCGATACGGCGCATTCATAAATTCTAAGCGGCGTATCTATTTTCTGGATAAAGTCTGATTAAATTTTAACGATTATAAGATACGGCGTATCCAACTTTTTGGATACGGCGCATCGTCTGCAGATATCAGTAACTTTAATTTTTCGTATTCCGTTTTCGTTATTAATTATCTGATATATTACTTTCTCGAGCATACCCTACTGATATTTTTGTGTTGATTTCAGGAAGTGCATGACCAGGAGTTCTACGAAGAACTTGATTCAACCTTTCGAAGATCCTGAACGAGCCCTACATTCGCTTAAAAGGCTTTTCAACACAAGAAGCTTTGATCTTTCAAGTTCACTCGAGCTTGATTACTTTTCTGAAGAAAAAGAGGAAGTTGAAACAGAAACAATGGGCGAAAACACTACTATGTAGGAATACATGAACAGTACCCGTGCTGATTACACTTCAGGGGTTGCTAGACCTAAGTTTGATGATAAGTCAAAATTTGAATTGAAGGGTCAGTTTCTCAAGGAACTTAGAGAGAATGCTTTCAGTGGGACGGAACATGAGGATGCTAATGAGCATGTTGAAAAGGTCCTGGAGATTGCAGATTTGTTTACTTCAGAAGGAGTGACTGACGATCAAATCATGCTAAGAATCTTTCCACTCTCACTAAAAGGAGCTGCTAACAAGTGGCTAAGGAATGAACCTGCGAGTTCAATCACTACATGGGGAGATTTGAAGAGCAAATTCCTGAAGAGATATTGTCCACCTGCTAAGACTGCTAAAAAGATGGAGGCTATCAATAGTTTCAAGCAAGAGCCTGATGAAACTCTTTATCAAGCTTGGGAACGATTTAAAGATTTATTGGTAAAATGTCCTCAACACTATCTAACCCCTATGCAGGAGATAATATTGTTTTATCAAGGATTGGACGTGCCTACAAGACAGATTTTGGATGCTAAGGGAGCTGTACCTCAAATGAGTGCAACTAATGCTAGGAAAGCAATCTAAGAAGCTGCCGATCATTCTCAAAAATGGCACGATGGGACCTCTACTAGATCTAAGAGCAGCACTAATTTTGACGGGATTGCTGCTATTCAAGCTCAATTGGATAAAATTAGTAGAGAAATGAAGAAGCGTGATGAAAGAGCGTATGCTGCCCAAGTTGGATGTGAAAAGTGCGAAGGACCTCACTACACTAAAGATTGCCCGAATAAGAATGAAAGTGAGACGTTTGAAGAAGCATATTACACCCAATTTGGACAACCATTCCGACCTTCGGGGAGATTTAGGGAAGCTACACCGGGATTATATCAAAGGAACAACTTCAATCCCGCTTATCAAGAAAGGAGGCAGACTTTAGATGATACTTTAAAGCAAATTATGACCGATTCTGCTAAAAGACATGAAGAGAATACTGCTATGATCAAAGAAATTCGAGCTTCAACGGACACTACTACAAGAAATCAAGGAGCTTCGATCAAAGCATTGGAACAACAAATTGGTCAAATGAGCAAAGTTCTTCAAGAAAGGGGATATGGAAGTTTACCGAGCTCAACTGAAACCAACCCAAGAGATCATGTCAAGGCCATAAGCACCACTGAAGAAGTCACTCCTAATATACCTAGAAGATCGATGAATGGTAATGATGGTGCAAGACCCGAATTTTTCTTTAATTCTTCAATCAGCTAAAGGAGACTACTAAAAGAGAAGACAAAGATTGAAGAGGAGATCAAGGCAACAATGAAAGAAGAGAGCCCTGCAACCGACTCAAATTCCTTGCCTCATAAAGAAAGAGACCCAGGAAGTTTTACTCTACCTTGTTCTATTAATAATATATCTTTCAATAATGTGTTAGCTGATTTAGGAGCTAGTGTTAGTGTTATGCCTCTTAAGACATTCGCTACCCTAGGACTAGGAAAATTAGCACCAACTAAGTTACTTATTGAATTGGCTGATAAAACGGTAAAACGACCTGAAGGGATTGCTAATAATGTGCTAGTTAAGATTGAGAAGTTTATTTTTCCCGTAGACTTTGTTATACTAGACATGCCCGAGGATGTTAAGATTCCTTTAATCCTCGGAAGACCTTTCTTGTCTACTGCCCATGCTAAGATTGATGTGTTTAAGAGAAAAATCTCATTAAGGGTAGGGAATGATAAACTAGTCTATAAGTGCCAAGATCCGGTTAAAAGCATAATTAGAGGTGTTTATGTGCTAGGATTAAGAGAGCGTATGGACCTCGATCTTGAAGCTAGACTTATGGGAGAAACATTGATTCAAAACAACTCAACTAATCCTAATCATGAGAACTTTGAGGAATTCATTGACCTTAATGTACCTACCGAACTTAGACGCAATGTTGTTAATGATTCTGATGATGAGTGGTATGATTGTGTAGTAATTAATAAACGTAGGAGAATAGTTGAGAAAACGAATTTGAATAATGATGTGTTTATTGAACTACCACCCCACCTTGCTTATTTGTGCCTATATCATAATAAGAATTTCCCGTCTATCATTTTGTCATCTCTGCCCGAAAGAGACAGGACTTTGTTTATACAGATATTAAAGAAGAACGGCGTGGAAATTAAGGACGAGCAAGGAGTGTTCAATATTACTGAATTGGCGATGAAGGAGCGCGATGTTTCCGACTCCTTCAATGATCGATATTAAAGAGCTGAACGTGAGTCTAACTTGAAGACTCTGGAATAAAGACAAGTGCTTACTGGGAGACAACCCGGAGAATTTTTATTATTCTGTTTTCTGAGTCGAGTCAGTCAGGCCCGCATGAGGATACGGCGCATCTCAATTCTGAGATGCGACGCATCTCCTGCAATGGTCATATCCTATTTTATTTTTCTGCATTTTTATTTTCGACTTTAAAACTTTTTATCAGTTTATTTTAATGCGGCGCATCCCTGGTTAAGGATGCGGCGCATCTTTATTCTGATCCGTATTTCTTTCAGGCTCGATACGGCGTATCTTCTTCCATAAGATACGGCGCATCGACTGACCTGATGATTTTCAGTTTTAATTTTTAAGTTTTATTTTTCCTAACTACTAATGTATTATGCAAGTTTGAACCTTTCTTATCTTAGGTGTGTTTTAAAGTGTTGGTGGTATTATAGTTTCCTGGATTTCCTGTGGATACATCAAGTATGAAGCTTAAACGTTCTAATCCACAAGAAAGATGATTTTTGCTCTTATACTAATGGAGGATCATACCGAGCAAATCTCAGGGGAGTTTTTCTGTTCTAATTCTTTTATTTTCCAGTTTTTAACCTTTTATACAAACAACGAGGACGTTGTTTAACTTAAGTGGGGGGATTGGAGAATTAGAACACTTAACAATTACTTGTCCTAAACTTTTTCAAAAAATTATGCTTAAAATGTGCTTAATATATCAAACTTAAAATTTTTTAGCATGTTTTTGTTTAAGATCTAAGTTGCATAACTGCACACAAGACGTTATTTTCAAAAATTGTGATTTTCAAAATTCACAAATCTATGAGTGTGCCGGTGACTTGTAAACTTTAGAACTTGGCTTGTATACTATTCGAGACCACCATAATGAGTATTATTTATATAATTGGAATGACTTGTCTAAATTGGTAAAATTCTAGGATTACACCCAAATTGCCTATTATATGTTATGTGTTATTAACTAACTACACTGGTTAGTTAACCCCCGTATAAACCCTTTTGTTACTCTCATTTTTAGAGTAAGATACCCCTAGAAAAACACTCAGAGCCATTCCTTTCGTTTCTTACACCTATGTTTAAAATGTTTCGTTACACCCTTACACCTTAGCCTACCCTGTAGATTAGAATCCGTGGTTGGTTAATTGCTATAGGCAAAGTGTGTTTCCTTACATTACCTATGTTCGCGTGCGTAATTCATTATCTTTGGTTAGGTCGGGAAATTGCACAATGCAATTGGAGTGAAAGTAAATATTGTATATCTTTGAGTTTATTTTTCGTGTGTTTACTACTTTCACTATTACCGTTATTTCTGAAGTCATGAAAAGTATGGAAAAATTATCCAGAGTTATCGTTTTAGTGATGTGGTGAAATTTTACACATCTACGTTTATGTTAGTAGTTTGAAAAAAAAAAAAAAAAAAAAAAATCGAAAAAATAAGAAAAGAAAAAGAAAAAGGAAAAGTTGGAAGTTAGTTTTAACCAACTTATGTAAAGTTTTGTATTAAGTGGTCGATATCACCACTATTTGTTGTACTATATCTATGGATTGAATGGGAATTGGCAGTTATGGGAACGCCAATTAAGGTTTATTCTTTGATTAAGATCTTGTTGAGTATAATTCGTGTCTACCTAAAGCGTGTGTTTCAAGTGTTAAAGCGTGAGTTATTCGATGATATGAGTCTTATTCATGGGATGGTTGGGATAGTGATTAACCACACTTAGGATTTTAATTTATTTGTTTTGTTTATTTTTCATTTTACACCAATTTATATCCCAAATGTTATCCATGCCCTTTATTATTCTTTATCCAACCAAACCTTTGATTTATTGAGATTAGAGATTTGAGCAATCTTAAGTATCGTAGTCGTGGATTCGGCTATGTATTTATGATTTTGTCGCCCTTTTTGATATATTATTATTGGTGAAGTTTGGACCTATCTTCAGCCTATTCGAGTTAAGGATTTGAGCAATTGCAAGTATCGTGTTCGTGGATTCGATCATGTATTTGTGATTTTGTCGCCTTTTCTGGAATTTGAGATCGATAGTGAAAGAAAATAATTAACCCTTAAGCCTAAAAACCCTTTTTACCGCTTTAGACTTGTTATTCCTTAGCTTTAGTGGAGGAGATGTGTATACTTGCCAAGCTTATGATAGAATATTCGTCACGAATGGACAGTTAAATGATTAGATTTGCTTTTATCAACTTATTTTATTTTACTTCTAATTCGTTAAGTGTTTAGTTGTGTGATTATGAAATAAACGAATACATGCTTAAATATAAAAATAAATCCTAACATCTTTTAGGATACATTTTCATAAGAGAAATTCTAAGGTTTACTTGGGGACAAGTAAAGTTCAAGTGGGGGGATATTTGATAAACTCAAATAAGTACATTTTATTACTATCATTTATCCTATTAATTTGACTTGTTTTATTATATTATGTATGAGGATTGATACTTAATCATTTACTTTTGTAATTCTCAGGTAAAAACAAGCATTTGGTGAAACTTAGCGATTTTGGACTAATTATGGAGCAAAACATGCAAGAAGTTAAGAGTCTACTGAAATGAAGAAGATCAAGACTAATATGCTCCAGATGCGCCGCATCTCACTCATTACATACGGCGCATCTCTATTAAGATATCACCAGATACGATCCAAGATACAAGAGGACATGCGCCGCATCTAATCATGGAGTTACGCCGCATCTTCTGGCGGTGTACGAATATTCCTGAATATTATAATCTTGGACCCCACGCGAAGTTAAGTCAATGCGCCGCATCTACTTAATAGATGCGCCGCATCTTCCCTCAGACAGAAACTATAAATACCCCAAGACCAGACGAATTTCGGAGGGCAATAAATTAGATTCGAAGACCGAAGCAGCAGAACCCTAGGACGAATTCAGTCAAGGAGGCAGCACAAGACACACCAAACGAAGATACAAGAGCTGCAAGAAGGTGCTGCATGTGTTTAATTCATTAAGTAGTTTTGTTTTATTGTGTTAGCAAACTTTAATTCATCAGGATTGGTGGCTTGTGTAATGTGACAACGAAAGATTGCACTCCCTTTAATACTTGCTTTCCCATCAATTAAAGTTTATATGTTGATGTCTTTGGTTACTACTTATTAGTGCATTGATAACCTCTGTGTTTATTAGTGGCTTGCGGGCATTTGACTGCGGAAAATAATGTGGCTCCCACGGTTATTACTAAATTGATCACTTAGGAATAACTTTTAGACATAAGTAATCATTAAGGGTTTACTCGCCGATAAGAATAGGACCAACGAGAAAGGGTTAACTACATACACTTCATATAAAGCTATCAATAAAACAAGTGACAATCTACTTAATCATAAGGACAGCCCTCTTATTGTCTCGAGTATTTATCTGTGTACGTGTGTGCTACTTGCTGATTCGTGTCTATTGGTTTATTTTATTATTTAATTGCAAACAAATCGTGCCAGTCTCTCAGGCTGAAACCCCATTGCGTTAGGATATTAAAATACTGATTAGAATAACGAGATAATACGTTCCACTCTTAGTGATCGACACTCTACTTACCATTATATTCATACTGACCGGGTACACTGCTCGTTAAGTGTGTGTGTTATTGATAAGTCGGCTAAATATAAATTTAAAACTTGAGTAGGCATTAAAACTGCTAAACCGCAACGACACATCACGCGCATCAACACTCGAGAGTTTCAAGCACTATGTCAACAACCTCCCTTCAGCGGATAAAACCGTACACGTCGCTTATCCTATTACCGACATTAAGCTAAATGTCGAGTGCTAATCTTAGCTAGCACCAATCTACCAAGGTCCACGTGACCAATCACACAAGCCCTAATGGCTACAAGAGATCACCACGATCTCAACACGATCAAAAAGATCAACTCTCACTTCACTCTACTTAATCTAACTACTCTAGATCCTTTGATCACTCACGCACAAGCCCAATGGCTTTAAGAGATCTTCACTATCTCTTAAGATCACAATGATCTTCACTCACACTCTCACAAAAGAAAGATAATCTTGATGTATGCTAAGATACAACAAGGATGTAACAAGTGTTACAAAACCTAACAATTACAACTCTTGTATCTTCTTGAATACCTTGAGTTCTTCTCTTGCTAATGAAGAGGAATGATAACACCTTGTATCAACTTGGATACTTGTGTTCTTCTCTTGCTAATGAAGAGGGATGATAACACCTTGTATCAACTTGGATACTTGTGTTCTTCTCTTGCTAATGAAGAGGAATGAAGAGGATCACTTGGAGGATGATTGGATCACTCTTGAACAAAAGAAAAACTAACCTAAATGATCTAAGAAAGAAAGTGTGAAGAGAGTATTCAACTCAGAAAGTTTTGTGTGTGTAAGGATGCCTAAAATCTGTGAAAGGGGTTGGTATTTATAGGCAAAGAAAATCTGAACGTTACAGAAAAAATAGTACGGATGGCTCCACTAAACATGCCACGGCTCCACTAAATTTAGTGGAACCGTGGAGCCGTCCTAGACTAGGACGCTCCAAATTTTGTCTTTTCTGGTGAAAACTCATTTGGGGAAGGTTGGAGCTGATTTTGGGGGGGAAAATAGCTGTTGTGATTTTCAAACATATTTTTCCATTCAAACATTTCTTAATATTTCAAAAATAATTTGTCATGTGTTATTTTTGAAAAAAATGTTTTGTCCCATTAAAATGTGAAGTCTCAAAACACAAATTCACTTCTTTGATCATTTGACAAGTTGTAAGTTTGTTCTAGAGTGATTTGCGTAGAAACGGGATCTTCCGATTAAAAACTTGTTTACGTTAATTTTAACGTAACGTGATTTCACATTTTGTCATCCTCAAAACGTGAAGTAATCGAAAGATATAAATAACGTTTTTAGAACATTATTTGCATCAACAATCTCCCCCTTTTTGATGATGACAAAATATAAACTCATTTTAAGTTAAAATTAGTTTTAAAAAGTTTTTAATGAGTTTACTCCCATTTCTCCCCCTTTTTGTCTAATTAAAAAGGTGACTAAAGCTCCCCCTTGACGTATACTCCCCCTCATTTGGAGAATACCAAGGAATCGAGCAAGGATTCGTGATACAAAACAAGGTTAGATGACATATATACAATATCTAACATGTAGCACTTAAGACAAATATCCAACCACAAAATGAATGACTAAGTAGCTAAGCATCCACATAAAATGAAAGCATTCATTCATAAAAGCAAATGTCATACATAGGTATGACTACATAAGAAGCATAAAAGAGACAGTAGGAAACCTAAATCCCTAATGACTAAAGGCAAGCTTCATTTCCAAGAAGGGTCCTAAAGGTTTATTGGTGAGAAACTAAACAAGAAAATGTTTAGTTGTTTTGGTTAGGAGGTGGTGAAGATGGTGACATCATTTGGGGTGGTGGTGGTTGTGTCAAGAGGTGCTCCACAAAGGAGAACATGAAGTGAATCTCATCTCTTAAGCAAAAGATAAGATTACAGTTGTGGAGGCAACATAGGCAATTAACACTATGTAGATCAAAGGGATGGGGTTGGATGGGTTATGCCATGATAGGAGAAGGTGGTGGTGGTGAGTTAGTTGGGGAAGGAGTTGGCATGGCATAGTCCAATGGAGTTATGGGTGATAGTGTGTACTCCTTGGATGATGTTGTGTTAAAGGATGATGAAGATGTTGTGTAGGAAGAGGATGTTTTAGAGGGTGCATTAGGTGGTGATGGTGAGTAAGGAGTGGCTTGGGAAGGTGGTGTCATAGCTTCATCATCTTTTGTGAGATCCAAAAAGAGTGGTTTTGAGGGTAGTTTCACGGTTATCCTAGGTTTCTTGGAGATGTGAGAGGTGGATCCTTGTGTGGAAGACATGGTGTTTGTGTGATGGGAGGTTGAAGGTGAAGTGCAAGATAAGCTTGCAAGGGTGAGGCCTTAAATAGGCAAGTTGGGTGAAATTTGAATTAAAGGTGATGGGAGTGTCCTATGGTGTAGTAAGGGAATCTTAGGGTGTGTGTGAGGTTGCAAAATTTGCAGGTTTGAGGTTAGGGTTGCAGGGATTCTAGGAGGAACAGTAAAAATCCATCAAACAGGGACACGGTTCCTCTAAATGACCCACGGTACCGTTAAATTTAACGGTACCGTCCCTATTTAGTGGTACCGTGACACTATTGTCACGAAAATATATGTTGAGGCTAGTTCTGGACAGCTAGGGGGATGTTTTCTAGGGGAACTAGTTCCTGGAAATGATGATGCCTCAACTCACTAAGTATTTTTTTTCCTAATATGTCCCCTACAATGCTACATCTAGCACATAAAGATTATCAAGCAATTTTCCAAGATAATCAAAAGTGTGGAAAACTAGAAGGGGGTTGAATAGTTTTACGTCTTTTTAATTTATGAAAACTTTTGTTTACTTTTTAAAACTTCGATTCTATCTTATGTGAATTCAACTCTTGATCAATATGAACAAATATAAACAAATATAGATAAGCAATGCAAGTAAAGTAAATATAATGAAATGAAAGAAAGAGATGGAAAGATCAAACCACAACACGGAGATTTATAGTGGTTCGGCTACAAGGACACCTTCCTTGCCCTACTCCACTCCTCGACTCACCTACTCGAGAGTTTTCTTCACTATGTCAACAAACTCCCTTATGGCGGAGAAAACCTTACACAACTTTAGCTTACACCGGCTTAACGACACAAAGCTAGATGTCGAGTTCTAATCGTAGCTAGAACCAATCTCACAACTTATACACAACTTCTACACAACTTAATCACGACTGCTTCACGACGGCTTCACGACTTCTTCACAACTTCTTCACGACTTCTTCACGTCTTCTTCTTCACGACTATTTCACAACTACTTCTACACTACTTCTTTACAACACAACTAGTTACTTACACTTAGATCTACTTATCACAACTATACAACACTTTACACAACTTCAATGATGATATGAGTTAAGCTATAATACTTCTTCTCTAGTTGAAGGAGTATTCTTCTTTTGCACTTTGATGGTGGAAGCTTGGATCACTTAGAAACCAATGCTTAAGAGAATATGATCAAAGGGTTTTTGAAAGGATTTACAAGATTTAAAACTGAAGATTTTGGGGTGCAAAAGGTGAGTAAAAATCCAGGGGAAGGCTGGTATTTATAGGCAGAAAAATTGGACAGCTGGAACCTACTGGAGCGTAGCCGGCCCCCTTAAATAGGGGGGCGGTCCCCTTAATTTTAAGGGGGCCGCCTAGTATAATTAAGGGGGCCGCCCCTCCCTAGCCGTTGCCCAGTTTTGTCTTTTTGTGGGGAAGGTTTTTCTGGAACATT
Organism: Artemisia tridentata subsp. tridentata; assembly: GCA_021014915.2. Lineage (NCBI taxonomy): Eukaryota > Viridiplantae > Streptophyta > Magnoliopsida > Asterales > Asteraceae > Artemisia > Artemisia tridentata. Next base: position 110,884,920 of record CP139509.1, on the reverse strand, counting down.
TTTACTGATTTTGGTTAAAAATTTGAATTCATAAATTTATAATGAATTAAACCTTTTTATTTATTACCAAAAATGTTTTTCTAAAAGATATAAAATGTTTTTGACATTTTATAAAAAATCTAGTGTTTAAGAAAATGTTCATTTGATCATACAATGCATTAAGCATTAGTTCATTCATACCTTAAGTGATTTGAGTTGTAGAAATAGATATTTACAAATAAATACTTGTTTACGTCATAATTTTCCGATTAATGATTTTACATTTTGTGATTATCAAAACGTAGAGATATCGAAAAATATTAATAATGTGTTTAGGCATTATTTATATCAACAATCTCCCCCTTTTTGATGATTACAAAATCTAAACTCATTAAATCTAAAAATTAGTTTTTAGACAAGTATTTAGTGAGTTTACATCTATTTCTCCCCCTTTTTGTAGAATCAAAAAGGTTTAACCGACAAGTTTTAAGTGTAAAAGTGTCGTATGAGAACTCCCCCTTGATGTGTACTCCCCCTCGTTTGGGGGCACCAAGGAAACGAGCTATGGAACGCTTGCAAGAAAAATGTTAGAAGCACAAGTTTATGTAACAACAATAAGCAAGCATATAGAATAAGAACATTCATTTAATAAAATGTGTTGTTATAAATACACAACCAAGAAGATTACAACATAAGGCATTCAAACAAAAATAACTAATGATACTACATAATCGTCCTAGGAGTACATGATCTTCCGTGGGGCTTGCATACAAAAAGGTTTTGAAAATTATTTTTAAGCATTGCATATGCTTAATTGGGTGAAAATGGAGGTGGTGGTGGTGTAGTGGGTGAAGGTGGTGGAGGTGGTGGTGGTGGTGGGTTGGTAATCATGTGTTCAAGTGATGAAAACATGTAGTGTATCTCATCTCTAAGACCAAAGATTATGGTCCGGTTATGGATGCAACAAAGACAATTCTCACCATGGGCTTCAAGCAATGCCCAAGGTATGGGAAAGAATGGTTGTGGGATTGGTGATGGTGAGAAATGAGCATCAAGAGGTGTGATGGGTGATAAGGAAATGGCAAGTTGAGTGGATGGAGGTTCTTGAGTGGATGGTGGTGATGATGCTCTTGGTGATGATGTTAGGTGAGTGTTGATGTAGTCATTGATGGATGAAGTGGATGGTATGGAGGAAGATGATGCTCTATGGGTAAGAGGGTGTTTTTGATGGTGCATTTGGTGCACTTGGGGATGAACTTTGAGGTGGTGGTGATGGAGTTTTGGTGTCATCTTGGGTTAAGTCAATAAAGAGTTGTTTTGGTGGTATGATGACAAGTCTTTGCTTCCTTGGAGTCTTAGAGATGGAGGATTTTGGTGATAACATGGTGGTTTTGGATGGTGAAGGATGATGGAATGAGAGGTGATTATATGGAGGGAATTTATAATATGAAAATGTGGTTGGTTTAAGTTAATTTTTGAGGTTTTGTAGGAAGATTCCAATACCAGTTCGTCCATAAGGAGAAATGGTAGCTGGGGCTAGATAAAAGGGGTCACATGATGCAAAAGAAAACAGTGAATTTTTCCTCCCAGATGGCCGGTCCCCTTAATTGTTGGCCGGCCCCCTTAAAATTAAGGGGATCGCCCAGGGAATTAAGGAGGCCGCCCATCTGCTGTTTTCCCAGGCGACCAAATTTTGAAAAAAATTCCAGAAATGGGTCATTGTTAGGGTGTATTTGCAGCAAGCTTCATTTGGATCATGTACATGAAGAATGATTAAATAGTGGCATAAACATGTTTAAATAAGCATGTATACATTTAGGCTGAAAATAATCATATTATAGAATAAGTATGTTACTTAATCATTAGCAAGCATAATAATTTAAGCATAGAATTTATGAACTAATCAAGAAAATAGATATTAACATACTATGCAAGAAATAAATAATTCTCAAATACAAAATAAAATATCTAAACATAATATTGTTCAAATAAGCCAACATCCACATCTCATCTCTTCTTCTTTCCGAAAATATTCTTGAAAGCTTTCCCTATCGACTTGAAACCACCTCTAACTTCTTGATGCATCTGTTGAGTTGTGTTGAGTAATGCGGTTTGTCGTTCAAATAGGATTTGTTCTGTTTGTTCGAAAGGACGAGGAACTTGATAATCGGAATAATTAAGTTCCGGGAGATTGTCCACGAACCTCGTGGGAGATGGAGTACTGACACGTGAGGTGCCTTCCTCTTCCTCATCATCATTCTCCCGATGACATGTGGAACTACGAGGTGCGTAGATATTAGGGCTTCTAGATTTGCCCTTATCACTACGAGATCGACGAAGTTGGCTACGAGATAGAGGGCGTAGGACGGGATGAACGAATAGGTAAGCATCACTCTCAAGATGAGGGAAATGTTCCATGACATAACGATAGAGACGGGTGAGGAACATGCCATAGGGAAGGTTGGCGTTGGGAGTGTTTTGGCTGACATGATGCGATAGACAAAGAGGTAAGCCAAATTGTATTGTTCTTCTGCAACAATACAATACAACATGTGAGCAATGCTCGCCGTGAGATGATCACAGTGACCACCAGTACCGAACGCATTCTCACGAATGAGTTCTTCCCAACGCTTCATGTCGGGGCTTAGCTCTTTAAGAATGATTTGGTTTGCATGAATTTTGACATTTTTTTGACTCGATCCTTCGGCTAGTCGTACCACGTTCTAGCTCGAGAAGTCCACGAATCTCGTCAGGAGAAGGAATATCAGAATAGTACAGACCATTCTGAGGCCGATTTTTCTCAAGAGATGAGAGATCCCATTCATTTGAGAAAACAGCTTGATCGTTGTAAGGAATTTGGAGAATTCGACCAAACTGAGCTAGATCGAGAGTGATAAATTCATTTTGGATCATAAAGGAGATAAGAATATAGCCATATGGATCAGTTTGCACAGTCACTTGGCTATAGAAGTCTAGAACGAAGCGAGGAATGATTGGCTCATTAATTTTGTAGAGACAATCGAGACGAACATTTGAGAACATTCGCTCGATTTGATCGGATTGATAGAAAGATGGATCGACAACTCTACCTTCGTGAATGTTTCTATTTTCGATGGGTCGATAGAAACATGCAATAGAAGGAGATATGCCGGGAGTTTCGGAGACTTTTGGAATGTAGGCCTTGGTTTTGGAAAGATCACCGATTGTAGCTTTAGGCATTTTCACCTATACAAGAAAGCAACACAAAAATAATAATAATAATAATAATAATAATAATAATAATAATAATAATAAAATAAGAAAATGACATGCATATATTATATATGCTACTTATGTGGGACGTAAACATACTTCGACTCTAAAAACTTTAATCCTAAGAAGTAGTTTACAATGTTCCTTAGTTTTAATTTTTAACTCGCTTAAAATGTATTTTATGATGTTAAAGAATAGTTATAGGGATATTATGATAAGAAATCAAAAACATCCAAACGTTCCTTTATATATCATAAGCTACTTTGAAATGTGGCTAGATAAACATTATATTGTATATCTAGCTATTTCTTACGAGTGTTTGTGTTAAGTGACTTATTGAAAAAGGTGAAAACTTAGATTTTGACTCAAAAATTTCTTTTAAAATGTTATGCCAAACGCTCCCTTAATTATAAAAATAACTACTAATATTTCAATATACATATGAATTATGTATCTTGATGACTCAAAACAACTAATTGCGTGTTTATAAACTTGGCAAGTAGTTGTGAACTTAATTTTGATTAAATTTCGATGACTCTAGCTCCTAATCCAAACACTCTCTTATATTTAACAAAAACATTTTTATGATTCGAAAAATATATTTTTAGTATTAAGAGGTTATGATGTAGCAATGTGATTAGTTTTAACAAGTGTTTATGGCATAATTCAACAATGTATAACAAGTTTTGAATATGAGTGTTTGGTTTTTCAAAGTTTTGACATGAGGGTATCAAATTACTTAGTATTTAGGTTGATTAAGCATTCTAATCCTATGGGGAGCATTTGATTATAACATTCCTAGACTCAATTTCAACAAAAATTCGGATTTTGAAAAATTAAGTAAAAGACCTAATTATGATTAGACTCAAAATTGGATGAAATTAGATAAAATGTGTATTGGAAAACTTACAAAATGTGTTGCTAATCGAAATATAGGTGTTTGCCCTTGCGAAATTAGTCAGAAATGGTGATTTGGTGAATGGTTTTGGGTTTGCAGCTCGTTCACAGCAGAGGATAGGGAAGGAGTGTTTGTAAAATGGAGTGTTTGGTAAAGAATTTTGGAAGAAAAACGAATTTGGTGGCAACAGTAGGCCGG